>JAQIWR010000108.1:0-29720 GCA_034695945.1 Glomeris hexasticha
TTGGGCCCTTTCATTTACATTAGGACCACGTTGTGGACATTTTCTCTATGCGTTTTCAATGTAGTGCATGACGAATGATACATGACAATTTTTTCCACTGAACGCAGCAAGGTGGCGCTGTGTGTCTCCCGAAGCCTTCATTCTACAAGCCTATAGTACTCCACATATTCACCAAATGACCATTTATTTCAATGCATGTAAATTGAACATGTGTCCCTATCCAAGCTTGCTGCACGTCATTTTTAATGATGCCTATAAATTATGATAATTACATGCATCCTACAAAAATCATGAAGAACCACGCATTCCATCCAGTTTTCCTCCCCCAACATTACCATTGATAATCAATCGAGTGTACTGTATGTACTATACATTCTAACATTGAAAGAAACCTTAGGAAATTACCAATTAAATAGTTCATTGTCAGAAAGGAAAAACAAAAAAACTCATACAGAATATTTCGAGGATTTGTTGTCCACATGCATTAAAATAGTCTACATCATATAACATGATATTCCAACACTACCCAGACATTGACTCTAGTAGCAATAAGTACGCAGAGCACAATCTAAACATGAACATGTACAAACCACAAAGTACAAACAATACCATACCCATTAAGCAAGGTTTTCAAAAAAATTTGCTTTCATCGGTTGTTTTTTCTTATTTTTTTAAAAAAGCCCCATCAATTAATTCATTATAATCCAGTGCTAAATTGCATTTGAACTTAATATTTGTGACAAGACACTGCAACCATTAAGCTGAGGTTCCAAAAACTGTTTCCGCGGTTTTTGCATTTTCATCGTTCCGCGTAATAATTCTCCACTAATTAGCAAAATCTAAACTTCATTGAATGCATTGGAAGTGTCAAACAATGAAGTGAAACACTGAAATTAAAATTAAAGATCAGGAAAACGCCACAGAAGTGCAATACACCATCAAATCTTTCAACTCGTGCGAGAAGAACAATAATACTATATATCTAAAATTCACATCCAACTGCTCTGTAATTCTATATATCCTATCGTACATGTATATTCAAAATACAATGGATTTTCCCGAAGTAATTTTCCTTAAATACAGTCATATTTAATTGTTCAAGGTTACTCTGAGCAACCCCACCTAAATCCGACGGGACATTTTTTGTTAAAACCACAAAGCATGTTTGTCTTGATGCATATGGAATGACAACACTAACCAGTATAAAATATTCATACATATTATCGGGGAAATGCTCCAGATCGAATCCAATTTCTGCAACTCGAAAAGGTCACAAGTGTGCGCAGTTTAACAAATAGTCTCTTGCCATACACTTATATACATTTTGTAGAATTCTGTATTTATAACTATGTACATGGACGACCCCTGTTCATTGGGATAGAATTGATGGCAAAGCTGGCAAATGACATGATACGATTGCTGCTATGTAACAAAAGCATGGAAATTAGTACTAATTATACAGGGTGGTCATAATAAAGTTTTTCCCTAATTACAAACATTTATTGTACAAAAACTATGATCAATACAAACATGTGGTTTACAGCAAGTTGTAGTCTACCTAAAAAAAAGTTTTTTGGTACTTCAGGCGTAATAATTTTATGTGAAATTTAATTTAAAAGACACTGGGACTGTTTGTATATTTAGTAGTTTTAGTACAATAAATTCTTGTAATCAGGGAAAGACTTACTGACCACCTTGTATAACGAAAAATAGGTAATGTTAGGATGCTACTACAGCGGCTGCATGACATCACGTGACATCTGCAACATCTATATATATATCTATGGTATACGATGCAAAACTTGCAATAATACATTTAAATTGTGTATTATAAACATGGGAAGTCAGACTGTTTATGATTGACTTTACAATGGTAATATGTATTCTACTAATGGAAGTTTTTTGTGAAAAATCTAAAACTTTGCAATGCAAGTGGAAATTCTAGTGACTATTGCAGATGCCGTAAAGGCACACACAGTGTTCTGCATTTTTGTTTGTATGGCTGTTTATGTGGAACTACAGTGAATTAAAAGCAAATTCCTTGCAATGACAGGTTAACAGCAATGTCGATAACCAGGTACTAGAGTATGGACTGTTGTAGAAATTTCATCACTCAATGATAATTTATATATTTTTCCAATTTGATTTTTAAAATACTGGGGAATTTGGATAGGAAATATATAGTAAAAGCAGGTGAACAATGCTGAAATTTAGCCGAATATTATTGCTACTACAGTTGGAACACATAGTTCAAATAAAGTTACAATATTGGGGATAGTATTTGTGACATGTCAGAATCTATATTTCGAACACGTGGAATGTAGTAATTGTTATCTAAATTTGACAATTTCATTTATCAGACTTCTATAAAGCAAATTTGAAAATGTGGGGGACATTACCCAAATAAACCCTTTATGCCTTTTCTCTACCACCCTGTTCCAACGACACCCAATCCCTGAGCAAGAGATATTTTAAGTGTACGGACATGGAATTCCACTATAACATTTAGTAAAATAATAATTCTTATCAGTATTAATTTCCACATATTCACAAAGAAATTCCAGCCAATTGGCAAAATGCAAAATATACCAACAGCAATGTATTCAGAATCTACTCGAAACAAACATATATGTTTGTATTGTTAGTAATGCCTAGTAGTTAATTAAAGGTGAACTAACACAGTTTAGTAATGCACACATTTTTAAAAATAATTTCCACAAATATTTTGGTGTAAAATTTGCTTTCTTCACAGTTTTTATTCATAACACATTTCAAAACAGTGTTAGTTCACCTTTAAATCAAAATGCAATTTATAAGATTATCAACATCGTGGGGAGCGAAACTGCGAAGCGGGGAAACAGATATTGTGGAGCTGCAAATTTCCAAGAAATTGCTGTCATTTCCCACATGTGGATGGATCGATAACATGAGGTGAGAACTTGTGGCTACCGCCGTAAGATTAGTCCGTTTGAGATGTTGGAAAGTGCTTGAGGTTGCGGAAGCATCTCAAGTTCGACGAGCAATGGGAAATGATCGGAAGGGATATGCGGATGAGGGCAACCGACCACTTTGTGTTCCTTCAACCATAAGGGGTCTAGTGGTCCCAGAATGCCAAGTGGCGCCATGAACTGTTTCGAAAAGAGAATGTAGTCAATGATGCCCTTGAAGTCAAACCTACAAAAGAGAGAAATGCATGAGAGGTACACTTTGTAAATACAATTTATTACATGTGGTACATTAGTACAGTGAAACCTGTCTATGGTATGAATCTGAATGCATTTTAACACAGGCAGGTTTCACTGTATATGTGTCCCAGAATTAAGAAATGGATCTTACGTGTAATTGGTGTAAGGCATGACATCATTTCCGTACGAACGGCTTAGCCGGAAAGAATGCATGTATTCGTTTGGCCGCTCAGAACTGCTCAGCTTCTGCAGACAGGACTTGTAACCAAGTTCCTTAAAGTCAGGGTGGTCAGCTGAGATGTGTCCAGATGAAAGAAACTCGATGACACCTTTAGTTTACAAAAATGAGGTTTATTAAGTTCAATGAATCATTCTTTTTTCTTCATTTACCGTACATTACAAAGTCTTCCCACCCTTGAAATTACAAGATTCAACTAAGATTTAAAATATAGCATCATTTCACGTTCATCATGTACCTGTATGTATGGTAAACAAACGATAAAATCTGTCTGCAAATTTAGAAAACAAACTTTTGCCCAAATTTTTACGTTTAAATTAAGGTTAGTGAACTTGACGTCAAAGATAACAGACAATATTATTTGTTTTTCTATATGCTACTCGTGTGAGTAAAAGTTTACTAGTAAATGTACTACAGTCAGATTCTGACCAGAAAAACAGGGCTGTTATAGCGAGGTCTGACTGTATAACAGGTAACAATTTCAAGTGTCGTCAATATTCACATTAGCTTTTAATTCTTAAAGGTTATACAATCCATTAAATAGATATGTAGTATACTGAACTTTCCATTAGAATTTCATTTTGTCTTGATTAAATTGTTCATGTCATGTTTGAATAAAGTGAGTCTCTTTTTAGGTCATTTATTCCATCACAGCAGCCATTGTTATTAATGGCCTCTTACGTAACCCTGTTAATTTACCTTTTTCAAGATTCAATGTAACAACAATGCAATGCGAAAGGTTTACACGTGAATGTGACAATGTGCTTTTTACAAACCTGATTCGGGCAGTGAATTGAAATCGCCACACAAAATGAGTGGGATGGCGTTCGGTTCCGGTTTGTGGATTCCAGGTCTGAAACTACGCGCCGAGTCCTCGGCAATGGCTCGCAGCTCGTTCATTAGCATCATGGTTTGTATAAGTTTTACATCACAGCACTCGGGATCCCAGTGAATATGGGCTGTGCACACTAACAATGGCTGGCGCACGCTTGATCCATCGCCAGGAAGCCCTGCGACAAACACAACACCCAAAAGTAAATCAACACATGCATTGTTCTATAATAATGCAACTGTCCAAACATGAATTTAGTTTCACTGATTGCTCAATTTGTGTCGAACATGTGTGTAGGTTTTGTAATTTACAAGTCAGAGTACAGCATACAAGTAAAAACTTTTGTCTCAAATACAGGAAATTTCTGGAAAATATTGGAATATGTCATTACTCAGACTCCAAATAATGTTTTTCTTCATGTACTATATGTATTTACAAATTTATAACCAATTTACTAAAAAAAAGTAGTGTAAAGAAAATATACAATTACAATGAAAAGCATCACAAACATTTAATTACTGTATGATAATCAATTATTAATGACGTCAAGAAGAAGAATACAAACCATTCTCCCAAGCGCCTTCTTTGGTTTCAAGTAGTGCACAAAGTCCAATATTATCCTTAGTCATCACACGGTTAAGCATGTCATCAGAACCTTCAGCATTGGCCATTGCCAACTGCGTGAACTCCGCTAGATGCTTCTTCATCAGTTTGAACCTTTCGTGGCAAAAAACATGTATCCGTTACTATACATCACTTCTAAAACTACTATACACTACTGTACACTTATTACGATACCAATACGCAATTCTTACTTGCTCATCCTGAAGAAGATGGCACATCCATCCACAAACTTGCGGTCACTTTCACTCATCGTCTTGGCTCGGGATTTCGGTGAGAAGATTCCATCGTAGCCATCTCTTGTCAATTCCGGCATGAAGAAATTGTAAAATTGGTCAGTTTCCACCTCCTGCCAGACAAAAATATAAACCGCACGTTATAAACATTGTACACATTATTAACATTGTTGGAGTAAATGAAGGGAGGACTGAGCCATACTTGTAAAGTAATGATGTCAGCATTGTAATGCCTGATTTCATCCAAGATGGCTTTCCGCCTGTAGTCCCAACTGAGAGCCCAATTCGGACAATAACCATACATTTGCCTGGTTGCATACTTGTCACAAAGAACATTGTAGCACATCACGGTGAAGATGCCTATGATATCAAAACGAAATATTATTATACACTTACTGCATTATTTCACTAAATGCCAACAATTAAAAGTTATACTTTGCACCATAACTATTACAGTATGCATATATGGATGACACATTGGAAGAAGACAATGGAGACTGAAAAAATTTACACACTTTATACAAAACAGTGTCTGCATTCAACCTTCAACCAAAATGCTGATTTTAATAATTTCTGGATTATTGCCAAGTCACATAACCGAAGATAACCTACTCACATAATCTGACCTGCCAAATCAGATAATAATAACAATAAAATAGGACGGATTTGGAACTAAAGCCATATTTTGTTTGATATCTTCGTTCAAAACCTTATAATATCAGATGTTAGTAATTATAGCAATTTAGAATTTATTTTGGCTGAAGTGATTTTTGCAAGTGGAGCTAAGAAGGAAAAGTAATTGGCAACTTTCCATTAAATAGATTGTGGTTGCTTAGAAAGTCATGTTTTCTTTGTCCCAATGACATTCAAACTTCGAATTACCTGTATTAATTTTTTGTATACAGTAAATTTAATTTCTCTACAGTCAACTTACCTTGAAAAATGACAATTGTAATTGTAATCACCACATATTCTTCGCATTATTTGCAAGAGACTTTTAGATTATCTGGTCTAAAACCTAAAATATGCCACATTCTAAACCCCTGAATCATCCAACTAAGCTAGCACATTACTTGTTTGAAAATTGCCATTCAAAACGGATTTCCATGTACATTGTACAGGAAAATCCAAAGCATTGTTGTTTTTCTCCTGTGCATTTCATGACATCCCTCAACATGGTTTTGCATTTTCAAATTCACAAATTTACATACCAAATATCATCATACTGTGCATGTATCCTAAGACTTGACTTTGGAGTACAAGTTCTTACAGCTATTTCAAATTAAGTAATTGAGTTTTCTGTTTCACTGTATTTCTACTCAGTTGCAAAATATATACTGTATAATTATTAGGATTATTTAAACTGCATCATTGCACACAAAATTTGCCCTGCAATAATCCAGTAGACTTTTTTCCCAACACACCATGTAAAAGTCAAGACTGAACAGATCAGTAATAAAATTTAACAAGGTAATAAAGCATAAATTCCCACTCAGTTCTTACGTTTTTAAAAAGAAACTAGTTCTGCACACCTGTTCTGCTTTTCATTGTGTCAGTGTTACTAGCAAACTTAAAAAGAACATAACATTGCAAAACTTTCTGCTATAAAAGGGCAGTCTTATGTTTTTCTTCTCTCTAAATTTCTCACCATGCCCTTCAAGGAAACAGTTTATTAGCAGGTTAAATTACACATTGGTGAATGTAACCATGGTGGAACAATTATAATTATATTTCTTAATGGCAGATCCCATCAAATACTGACATATTATTAACATACCATAAACAAAACAGGAAAATATAATGGCTTTACTTCATGAGAATTCCCAAATAAACAGTCTTATTCACATATAATATTAGATTAGAAATAATTCATCAAAAATATGTACTGAAACATATTTCTGACATTTAAGAAAAAATAACTAATTTAATCATTATTGATTTTTTATATCAGAAGAGTTTTGATAGATTCAATTCCCCTGTGAACATTTAACAATTAGGTATAGTATAATGATTAGTTTCGCTTATTTGATTGGTTTAATGTAAGAAATCAATTTATAAATATCTCAGTAAATCATCTCTAAATTACAATCAGCACAATTTATCATCTTTTTTGTACTGAAAAACTACATTTCAACAATAACTCATTTGTTTCAATTCTTCGAACGATGCTGCTCCAACTGTATGTTGATCAGATTATAAAGTGTACACAACATTTGTCACTATACCTGTTTTGTTTGCTGTAAACAATGAAATAATGTGATTGATAGCTGTATTGAAATTTGCAGCTTTTTTTTTATGGAAGACGTTCAATGAATAATAGCTCTTAATTTCCCAAAATGAAGCGATCTAAAATAAAGAAAAATACACGAGACTTACATGTGGGTTGTGATTTTGCAGGTTGTGCAACAGTGATCCATGGCCTCGAAGGTGGGCTAGAGATATTCACTGTGAAACAAAAACAAACATATTCATCATAATTAGTACAAGTTGGCAGTTCAAATTGAAGATCTCAATGTCAAGTTTCATTTATTACTACACGTGCACAAAACATGTTGTTGATTAATCTGAAATAGTGGTTTATTACAAAATATACACAATACATTTACTGAAAAGAAACTGGCATTTTTGAATTGTAGAAAACTATTACAGGTGCATGAAAAGCTGACCTGATATTTTAAATACACATAAACTTAGCTCCACCTTTATTTTGGAAGAGGAAAAAAGCAAGGTTATGTCAGGGAGAGAATCTAGTTTGAAAAGGAAAAAATTCATGTATGTTCCCATTGCCCTTCATGAGAAAAAGCACATGTACTCTGCATTATATTATAACCTGCATAGAAATGACAGCTATGAAAAATACTATGCCAAACCCCTAAACTCCTAAAACAATTATTCAAGCAGTATTCATTTTTTTTCTTCAGAATTGGAATTTGATATATGCTGTGCCAACTTCTCATTTTACATTTTGCACAATTGAAACCACATACACAAAAGACTATGTGCAAATAATTACAGGCTACCAATGGGCGTGTATCTCATCATTTTATATGATTTGAGGCAAGGTGAACAACTGTTCATGACCTGAAAACATTATTTCGGACACCACCACCGAACTGGAATAATTTCCCAACAAACCATCTAATTTAGAAAATAATCCTATTAAGCAATATACATATGAAAAAGTGGCAGCTCAAATATCTAAAAGTGCCACACAGAATGATAAAAAAATGCTCACTTGCCCTATATTTTCATGGATTATCTATATATCTATCTAAAAGCCAGCCAGCATCTGAACGACCCAGTGACCTATAACACGGGAGATTTGTTGGAAACCAACAATAGTTACATATGCAACTGTACTACAAATAACAATGTATAGACCAATGTGGACATGATGGGGGAAAGTGGCAGAATGATATGAAATGGAAGATCAGAAAGTGTTTTTTGTTATTTTAGAACTGGTTTGCAGACACTCCTACACAGCTCAACTCTTCAAATTTATTTTAGATCAAAGAATGGGGTCAATGGGATGGAAGAGGTCCAAAGATGGCAGGCCAGTGGCTTGAATTTTATCAATGCATCGACCTCGCCCAAAACACACCGACCCCATTTCAAACACTTCCAAATGATTACCTCTATAAAATCCAATTCCCACCATGTTCAAGGGTAAAATTAAACTGTCATTTTCTTGCTGGGTGCAATGCCATATATAATTTCGCTCAGTAACATTGGATGAAATATACATTCAAAAAAGCATTAATTGAAAGAACAGTTCTAATCTTTTGTTGGCAGTTTTATTTCCCCCCTCATTTCTGTTCTCAGTTTTATAAAGTCTATTGCCACACACACACATGCTGAGAATATTAAACATGAATCAAATTAGAGTGTATAACAATGTAAAATAATTCATATTACTCATGTTTTATTTAAGATTTAAAACAATCGTGTGACATTACAAAATAATACTTAAATGACATCTCTTTTACCAACTTTTTACATTGTTACATCTAATATTTTATCAGGAATAAATTGATTTTATTTAAAATAATAGACTTTATGAAGAAAAATATCGATATTCCTAAACATTACAAAACTCTGTCAAGTTGTATCATAATGTTAGTGAGAAAAACTTCTACCAAATGTTTATGTACATAAAATAACAGAAATCAGAATGCAAATTTGTAAATGCATGAATAATGATATATTTTAATGAGTAACATGAAACAATTCAGTTCTAAATGTCACATAACTGAAGAATAATTAATAATAATTGAATTCGGTTTAAAAACTAACAAAATGTTACAACTTTTCCACAATATGTAGTTGAAAACCAAACACAGAAATGGGAGCACCAATTCCATGTTATTTTTGCAATAGCCTCATTGGCTAACAACATTTGCGCAGTTATACTTTTATCGAAATACATATATACAGTGCTATATAACTAGGGGTAGTTTTATAAAACTATGTCAATGATTACACTTATTTCATTCATTTTTGGGGAGCAAAATTACTTTATCTTCATTGCACAACAATTGTCACACATAAAAAATACAGGTGCAATTTTGAAGAATTTGTGGACACAGGGCAGCGAGAAAAAAATTAACTCCGTTGAGACCCAAGTAAAATGCAAATCAGCTATGTGTGATAAAGACAAAAGCTGTGTTTTTGCTTGCTTGCACTGCGCATGCGCCCTGCCATATATGGCACATAGGTCTGAACAGCTAAACAAGAACAAACACAATGCGGAAAAAGGAAATTTTCCTATTCAAACAAAGCACGGACATTGAATGCAACCCGGTCAGTGAGAACAAAACTGGAATCCAGTAGCGCAAATCAAATTAAATTTAACCCCAAAAAGAATAAAGCAATTAAATGGAGAAAATCATTTCCGGAAAAAGTTCACCAATTTTCAAAACGAAACATACATTGTTGCAAAAGTTTCATATTTTCAATTAGATCATAAATGTGCATTATTTACATTCATAATATATAAACATACAGAATACATTTCATAATAACATCCCTTGGTTTGTTTATAGAGTAGGCCTAATCTAGTAATTAAATGAAAAAATATTGGGATTTTTTACATTTAAATATGTGTAAATTAGATTATATTATTGACACCATTTTAGTTTTTAATGTGGAAAAAACAATTCCGGCAACTAATTAATTTATGATGCAATGTAGCATTTTTCAAAGAAAATTCGTCTGCTATTATTTATGAAGCAAAACTTTAAAAAACATGTTCACAATTATTTTCAAATACTAGTACTGTATGTTGCAACCAGGGAAATAAAATGTGCCGTTTCACTTTATAAATGTAGGTAGTCAAACTAATTCTTATATATGTCACAAAGCAAAAGAAATATTAATAGTAAATGATAATTTAAATTTAATATGAACCACATTTAATCTGCACTGTTTTTGTTTGCCTTCAACAGAAAAAATTTACATACAAATAATTTGGAAATAGCTTTGAAATAGTAATCTAAAGCAATTTGTTGTAAACATAACATGGTCCACACTGATGTTTGCACTATAAATAAATTTATTTGCGTGAAAGGTAAAAAATATATATTTTATACAATGAACATGCATATGAAATATAAAGCAATCATCATGCCAACTTCACTGTCCACCATTTTGGCTCTCTGACAGTGCACAAGGATTTGTTTTGTCCTTCAGATACATGTGTTGGTGCGTTTAGAATCGGTGATTACACCTGTATGAAAAATGTAACATTATCACTGGTAACTAAGTACATTCGGTGGTTACTTTCATGCCAGTGCTAAATTTTCTGTAGTATATATCCATTTTTTAAAAAATAACATGCCACATATACATATTACATGCATTTGAGATCTACGAATTATATAAACCAATCATTGTATAAAATGTCCTAATATTTTATCATAAAATCATAAAATCTAAGTACAAGCAAGGACAAGATAGATTAGATGTCCTCAAACAACCCGATATTGTTACCTGTAAGTTTAATGCTTTTGTCTCCATGTGTACAACAAAATGTTGTACAAAGTAAATAAAATACTGCACATAAACAATTAAAAATAAATAGGAAATAAACAATTAAATGAACATAATACTTTATCCCGAACAAAAACCCAATTAACTTCCCATGTTACAATTTTTCGATAATTGAAACTTTATAACTGAAAAGTGTGTGAAAATGTAAAAAAATATCTGGTAAAGATGGCCTATTAGGCCTACATGGAACCAATAAAATTGGAAAGAGTTGGTTGTAACCTTGACCCTGTAGCCGGGTGGAAACCCGGAAATGACCCTCACTGCTTTTACCAGTTTATACCATTTTCTTTCCATATTTTCTTTTTCTGTTTGTCCCCTATAGCCACAACAATAAACGTCCAGTGATCGGTATGGCAACACATTTGGCCAACACAAAGAAGAGTTCAGAACGGGTCAATCAGTCATCAAGGTCAAAAGGACGTCAAAAGTGCGGGTCACAGGACGTAAACCACCAACTTTTTCCAAACAACAAACACACACACATGTGACCGGAAGTGACCTTCCATGCTCCAATTATATAACAACTTTAACTTTTTCATCCTCATGTCCAATATTCAACTGTACTTTTGGCCTATAACTTCTCTTCTTGAATAGCTACTGAAAAAAGCTCATTTTTAAATAAAATCATCTTGTAATTTGACATGTTAAACCTGTTTATATAATAATCATTTGGATTGGATTTTGACATCAACAACTGCTTTCCAGAAGCCATATTTATTTATTATGTCTATTCAACCTTATAATAAAATTTTAATAACCGTAACCTACACTAAGAAATAAGATGAAAAAAGCAAGATTTACAGCAATATCTGTGGAAATTAATTGTAAAGAAGTTATATTTGTCCCGTCGAACTTCACGTGTTTTAATTTTTTAATAAGTTCCACAGATATTATTGCAAAATTGCTTTTAAAAGAATCAAATAAAATCGTTATTTTGCCTCGTTTTTACTTCAAAAGCAACCATATATTCTCAACTGAAGCGCAGCCTCCAAAAATTCAATTGCATTTTTTAAAAACTTCTTTCTGCAAAAATGGATACTACTACTATGTGAAACTCAGCTCTCATTTTTGTAACACGTGTTATTTACTACTTTCAAAGCAAAACGTTTAAAACCAATGAGATTCATGTTTACCTATAGGATTTTTCTTATTTTAGCCGACAAAGGAACTGGAATACATAAAACATGTGCCGACTTTCCGATAGCAAAATCCGATATTTGAGTACAATATCAACACTTTGGAGGTGTTATTTGGTCTCCTTCAAACCTCACACACCTGTGTTTATTCTCACACACAGTGTTGGCAGCTTAAAACCAATCACGTGGTTTTATTGTGTCACACTATTATTCATAATGAAATAATAATTGTATTAGGGTTTCCCCTATTATTCTAGTTTCTCTGAGTGGCATGAACACCGAGAATAGGGCCCAAAATAAATTCATATTAACCTGTTATTTAAAATAAAATGAAAGACAGTGATGAAATAATAAAATGTATGAATTTTAGGATAAAATTTTGTAATTTTGGTTGAAGACAATGCAAAACTAATCTGCTATTTCCCATGCAGTTGAATGAAGGAAGGTAACCGGAAGTAGGCCAAGCAAAATGACAGAATGGGGAGGAGCTGACCTCTGGAGAAATAAAAAAAAGTAAATGAAAATAAAAAATGTGAAAGCAGTCTGGCGCTCAGCCATTCTCATTTATAGTTCTTTTTACATGTGTATATAGTAGCTTTTATACTTCCGTGGTTCTTTGGAAAGTTGGATTTTTGGTGAAAATCCTCGTTTCATTTGCTGGCTTGGATAATAGTCGTCGCCGATTGGTGCATCGTGATTCACCAGCTTTTACATTGTAACTTTTCCAAAATAAATACATATGCTCTAAAAAAATTTTGCTCTTAAGTTTGCCAAGGAACAATGCAAATTCAGGAAGTGAGTTGGAAAACTAATCATCACGTCATTCTGTATATAACCAACCCAAGTACAAGTCCAAGTCACCAAAATTAACTACAATTTAAACATTGAACAGAAAATCCAAGTTCTTTGTAATAATGACAACCCTAACAAAATATACCTCAGTTCGTCCCCAAATAACTGATATTTTTCATTGAAAAAAATCCAGTTTTACAACAAATATAATGCAGTTTACATTTTGTAAAATCAGTTTTGAAATGCAGGTTTTCCGATCCTTGAGATTCCATCACAGACAGATTTCACAGATTTCACTTTTATGGAACCAAGATATTTTTAACTAGTTATATACCCATAAAATAGAGGGTTTTTGGTCAGGATTCCATTAATTTGGTACATATAACTTTGCATGTAACTTGAACATAACAAAATAAAAACGTTTATTGAAATGTATTTTTATTATTATATGAAGCTCCAATTGCTTTCAAATGTAATGTAATGACACAAAAGAGGATTTCATTTACCAATTCTCAAATATCTTTTTCTAATCTTGTTTGCGCAGTATACAACACAATGGTGTCATGGTGGCCACTTGACACTTTGCTTCCATCATCTTCAAAATGTTTTGACAAACCCCTTAAAGGGATGTTCCATTTTCACGTTTCCTTCAAGGTAATAATTGAAAATGCCCTTGGAATGAGTCACATTTCATTTTAAAAAACCTATACCCGTCTGTGCAAACTGTAGAAAAAATGCAATTACTTCTGCGATTAACTGCATGAATTATAAGGACAAAAAAAGGAATCTGACAAGGGCATACATCTAATATGCAAAGTTTCTTTTCATGTTTGCTGTTATTACGCACCAGGTCATGGTTTTACTTGTATCAGTCATGCTATAACACCTCAGCACTTAAAAGGTTATCGACTTTCTTATATTTCGATCTGTGCAAATATTTCTAACAAAAAATACTGGGGAATATATCAAAGTTTTTAATGCCACAACTGGGTTGTCTGTAGGTCTGCAAGTAGAGAGTAAAATAAATACTTGCTATGTACTATTTCCACACTTATAATTACAAATTAGGTAAGAAAAATAAGGCCATGTGACAGGTCAAGAGTCACCATGCTTTTTTTGTCATTTTGTCATGAGTAGAAGAAACGTTTTTTGGGCCAGTGAGTAAGAATAATTGCAATCATATGCAATCCAAATTTAAAATGACATAAAGAAGTACGTCATACTTTTACTGCAATAATTTACAACATTAAACTCAGCATATAATAAAAATAAATGTCCATATTATGCAGAAAACATGTACTTTTTTATCAGGAAAAATTCTTTACTCCTTGTCACATATATTCAGTACTTGGCAACACAGAACCTTATGTGACCATATATCCACAGAAAATTACCATATTAAAATAATCTACCTCTATTTCTGTTTCAGTACTATCTCATGATTCAGCAAATTTGTTATAGGAAAATTACCATCCTCTAACATCGCTGAAACCTTGAATTTTTTAATTTATTCCGTAATTTCTCCTTAGAAGCTCTGGACCATGAGAACAATCTAAAGAAACCATTTCATCATTTCCTGTTACAGATAGATAGGTGCATAATTTATTTTTGGGAAAAAATTACTGAATTTACCCATTTATTTCTGAACTGAAATCAGATATTATAATAAAAACAAAACAAAATATTTGGCTACGTTTAACAACATTGTGATAATTAATAGGTTTCATATATAAATTGTCTAGCTATAGTTTTTTTTACTTTAAAACCATTTTAAAGTGGCATTTGTAGTAAATGCAGCTTTATAAATAAAATAGGAGAATTTGCATCCATTTTAAATGAAACTGTTATGTTATTGGCACTGTTATACGAAGAAAATAGGGAAACGTTTTTGGATCCCGCTTGGAAATTTTCGCCTTTTCATCAATAGAAAATGGATGCCCTATACAGTTTCAAAAACTATCTGAAAACGTTGTAATAGTCCTCAAACTCGGTCACACTCACACACGCACATAACATTATGTATTATTACAGATTCGCTTCGCATTTGCTGTGCGGGCCATTTTTCAAAAAAGCTGCTACAACATCAACTTTGACAAAAATCTGCATTTAGGCCTACATAGAAATGAGGAAATTGTACAAATGTGACGTCACCACTCTTTCAAGCTGCTGGCCAATAGACGACCCCGCCCAGTAAAAATTTTGAAACAGGACGAGGTTTCCGGGTAACAACAGCAACAATAACAAAAATAATAATCATCATTATTATATTATTATATTACCATTGCATGTCTAATCGTAAAATTCGAATTATTTTCAAAATGGCAGCTGGACGGATAACTGAAGTTTTTTGTTATAATATACAATACTGTATACCGATGCAAAATTAAGGGGAAAATAGGGAAAATAGCAGTACATCAACTATATACTGTACGTATTACAGGTGTCAGACTAGGAAGTTCGTGATAAAATGCATAACCCTGTTGCGTGATTGTGCATTTTAAAAACCCAAAATAAAAACACAGTAACTGAACGAAAAGTAAAGAAAGAAAAAAACATAACAAAAAACATTCAACTGTTCGTCACCAAAACCAAGAAACGTCATAGTCTCTTTTGATTGGTTACCATAAAACGTTTCCAGTTGTCCCCATTTCGTTCACTAACAAAATCCACACGCTTCCAACAAACATATTTTTAAACTTGTTCACTATTAATGTTTTGTCACTGTATACGTATAGCAAGCAAGCACACATCAAACTTAATATACATAAATGAATCGCATGGGCAATAATATTATTTTCACGTCCCAAAAACAAAACGAAAACAATAATATCATCGCAAAAAACCCAATAAATAAGTTATGGTTACAGTAATAATAACACCAACAAGCTAAAATACGGGAAATGTGGAATTTCAAAAAATAGAAAGAATAAATAAATGTTCCTATTAATTTTGATTTTTGTAAATCCTTGTCCAAAAACTAGTAGAATACATGTAATTATCTACACAAAAACAAATAAATTTGCACAATATTATACTGTAAACAGTTACAATATACATTTTATTAACTCTATTTAAATAGTTAAGAAAACGATGGAATTAAAATAATAAATGTTTTCTAGTAAGTATATTATTAAAAAATTGAAACTTATTTTGAAAAATAAATAAAGATACACTAACTTACTAAAGCTTAACTATAAAAACATGGGTACATCAGGAGAGACGAGTTTCATTTATTTTTAAAAAGATTATGTATTTTTGTTGTTCAAAATTTGCTTCAAAAAACAAAAAATGTCTCGCACGCAACTTTCTTGCGCGCAACTAATTTTTCCGCAACACCCCTATGAGCAACTAGCAATGAATCTTTCACGTGGGTATTTTTCATGCAATACAATTGCGCAAACCATACTTGGAATGCTTTTAAACAATTTTAATCATGCTTTCATTTTAGAAAATACTTTAATATACAAAGTGAAACTTAAAAAAAACTTACAACCGTGACATTTTGGGGGTAAATTATGTATTCAGTAAAAGGTAGCAGTGTGGGGCCAGCCGCCAACTTATGTATTGATGATTGTGTAGGGAACTAGATTCAAGTCATTTCTACTGTACATAGTAGTAGTAGTGTTACTATACTGAATATCAGCAATGAGAATCCTAGAAACCCCAAAACCACATTGTACCTAAAGGCAACATGAAAAGGATAATACTAGCAGCTAGCAGAGGGTTATTGCATGGCAACCATTGCACAAATAAATGACGAGTATATAACACATTGTGAAATCTACATTTCACAAGATTTATAGTGTCAACCGTGAACACAACACAACAGTATGGAGGTACATGCAGTGGACCCACAAAAGCTGGAGAAACAGCAATGTGCCATTGAAAAACCCATTTAACCCGTTTCACAATACTTTTCCACCATTACTGCATTATATTTTGCAGCACGTTTTGTTCATTCTACCTGTATTATAAATCGTTAATACACCGCCATCAAGGGTGTAATGTAGCACTAAATACAGAAATGTGTCACCACCTGTGTATTTTATAAACCAAGTTGAAAATTTAGGGACCAAATGGATTTCGACACCAATGCAAACTAAACTAGTACTACACACAATATGTCATAAAGTCACATAATACTATTGTAGGCAACTTTATGGCGGATGGCCACCTAATCCTCTCATAACATTATGCAATGTAACAATGGATCACTGAGCCCCTGTTACCATAATCTAAGCAACTTGACATCATTTTACCATTTTCCTTCATAATTCTTATTTAATTATTGCAAAAAAATGTCGATATATCTACAGAACGTCTACAGAACAGTAATTTAAAAAATTACATTACGTATTATATTTTCAGGATACTTTGATACTATTTATAGTTATTAAGAAGAAAATCCAAAATGGCTAACAAAATTAGAATTTTTAATTATTGTGGACTTAATTAATAATAATTAAGGTACAAATCCAGGATTTCAAGGGTAATGCCAAAATTCCGGATTTCCAGGTTTTCCAGTTCAGTTGACATTCTGTATACATTCCTATACATGTACACAGTTTCAACATCCGTTTTGAGATATAATTTTCCTATTGCAAGGAATTGGTAATATTTTAAAAACTGCTACCCACAAAAATAAAATATGCAATAATATATAATATAATTACCCTCATTTAAATGCATTTAGAACCTATTTTCTTTATTTACTTTACAACATTAGAATTCCTTTAACCCCCCCCCCCCCATTTTTCCAGCAGCTAAAATACTCCATGCACCAGTACAACCGAAAATTAAACCTTTAATTACTAGTAATTTTTATGGGAAATCCAGCCCTTACACTTACATGGAAACTTGAAAGAGTCATTGGATACATTTGTGGCCATTGTATCCCAACTGGCACACAACTCATCTTGGTCCTCCTCCTCCTCCTCTTCCTCCTCATCCGGGCTCCAAAATCTGCTCTCCACATCTGCCTCACACCCTGACAGTGGAGTAGATGGAGGTGTCGGGAATATTCCCACCTCATCCCCTGATGCAGAAGCAGAAGCAGAAGATGAACCTGATGTCGAAGTTGAAGTCCTTCTTCTCGATGGACAAGGTACACATCTTCTGCATGTGCACAAAGGTGAAGGTGGGTTCGGGTACCTTACCACCACCTCTTTACATCTTCCTCCCCGCCTTTCTGACTCTACCACTACCTCATGATGCTCATCATCCACCTCAGCATCCGCATCACCAGTGAATCCATAGCACAGTGGCATATATGGCTGCAATGTCACCAGACCTGCAGGTCCTTCATCAGCCACATTCGTCGACACTTTCCCCTTCCCACAATCCTTTTTGCGTCTCTTCCTCGCTTTCAGAACTCTGGGCACAACTGCACCATTGCCAACATCTACTCCTCCTCCACCTCCACTTGCAGATTCCTCCGAGGTGACACTCATACTGTCACTACTACCACTAATACTACTGCTGCAACTGCCACTGCTCACTGAACTAGCGGTTCTCTGAGGGCTTCTGCCAGCACCATTCTCCACCAATGTTGTAACCACTCCATGTCCTGCAGAAAATCTTTGTGCATACTGCCAGTGGCTTACAACCGTTTGTTGGGTTTGCTGATGCGCATGTCCATGTGCATGCATAGGAGGATGATGAGGATGATGAGGATGAGGTGGAGGTGGTGGTGGCCAGTGCCATCCACGAGGTAATTGTGCATGCACTTGATGGTCATCGAGGTACTGGTAACCATAATTACTCGATGGTGACAGTATCAAAGGGATGCCCTTGGCATGCAGAGCCAGTGTGTTCTTCACCTTCTGGTGACTCTTGAGCTTGTTGTTTTTCGCTGTTGTTGCCAGACTGATGAGTGGTAATCCAGCCCATGCAAGGTTCACTCCTGGTGAAGTTGGTGGTGAGCAGGGTGGTGAGAAATTCTTGCAATTGCAGTTACATTCAGTGTTATTATTCTTATTAGTTTCACTGCTGCTGCATTTATTATTAGTTGATGGCTTCTGTTTGCGAGACCGAGCCTTATGGGAGATGAGACATGTTCCAGTGTACTTCTGGACATCTATTGCAGAAGCAGATGTAGTTGATGGCCCAGGTTGAGGGCCCATGTTTGCAATCCTCGCACCACCCAAAACATGAACTTTCTATTTGCTGCAACTCCTTCATGACACGTCAAACTTCCCCAAAATCTCTTTCCCAAATGCTCTGTTCTAGCTCGCTTCTAGCTGGGCTGACTCCTCCTCCTCCTCCTCCTCCTCTTTTTATTGGGGGGAGCCATCATATGGAGGCCACCAATAGCAACGAGCGGTCGCGCACAGCGCGACACCTGCCGGCCATCACCTCCACTAAGATTATTAGCAACCGAATTTGGCAACAAAAACTCCCTTGATTTTAGGTGATACAGTAGGCATGAAAATACTACATTCATTCAATGCAGAAAAATGCATAGTTTTTAAGAGTCAGGGTCAGAACTTCAGGTCACATTGCAAACTAGTTTTAACATAGGTTTTAGCGAAAATCATGCTACCAGAAAATTGTTTAAAGATGGAAAACTCTATAAGAAAAACCTCAATTTGTTGACTAAAATAGAAATTTAATATTAAATTCATATTAATTGCACGATTAATGTGGAATAGAGAATTTAAAATATAACAATCCAATTTCCATTTTGAATGCTATATAATAGATAAGCATAATTAAGCTATATAAATTCATAAAATGTTCATAATAAACAAATCCAAAACAATAAAGTTTAATGAATATACGTAGTGCATAAAACTAAGCCTACATTGAACAATTTTGCGCAAATATATATCTGGTTTTAAACAAATTTAAAAGCATAATTTTGAAATTGTGTCTTCTCTTTCTTTAACTTTTTTTGAAATCAATGTCATAACTGGATTTTATGCCAATCGAAGTTTACAAAATTTTGTTAATTACTGCTTATTTATTTCATAATATTTTATAACGCTTTTATAACGTTTTTATAACGCTTTTATAACGTTATAACAACACCTCATCAAAAAATGTAATTCTTCAAAATTTTGTGGGTCTAAATGAAAAATAATTTTATACCGTGATCTATTATTATAAGATACATACTTATAACATTATTTACAATTCCAAAAATAATAATATTCCATTTCCTACATTAACAGCATGAAGTAAATTTCAATATATCACACAATACTTTTGCTTGTAATCTAGTACTTATATTTTCCCACAAACATTCGCAATTTCAAAATGCACATGGTGAGAAAACTGTGAGTTTCATTGCATGCTTATCTCTACAATCAACTGACTACTACACCATACAAACTTTCCACACTTAGCAGGTGTTCTCAAGTAAATCGCCAAACATTTTCTACCCAAAATATGATATACAGCTGAATACTTATGTATAAATTAATTTATGAAACATATTTCTTAGGAAATATAAGTATTTATGTTATCATTAAAACAAACGAATTTTATGATTCATGTTATTTATTTCCAACAGCTGCACATGTGATTCAACATGTCATGCATATGATAAAACAACGCAATTTAAAGGGACAGTGAAGTCAACAAAATTTTTTTAACATGTTATTCAGAGTGATAAACTATAGAGAATGGCTATTTGGTATGTTCACCAATTCTCAATGGTTAACCGTCGAGACAGATTTGTCGATGGAACCCTTTCTTTGCGCGGATTGACGGCCATATCACCCATGGGGGTTGAGATATAGAACGTAAGGCCTACGAAAGAGCGGGCGAAACGACCGTTAAGACGGCATCTGGCTGTCACCGTCAATTGGCTGCTCCCCTCCACAAAAACGGGTAGACAATTTTTTTTGGCCAAAGCTTGGCCAGGCGATGTTGAGAACGGGGGAATGCGTGAGCTGCCGAGCACAGCCCCAGCCGATGGGCTGTTGAATTTGCTGTCAGCATACCTTTTCGTTAACCATTGCGAATTGGTTCAACTTATAGACATGTTTATCCTATGAGTTTTTACTCAGTTTTATGTACGTTTCTGCATACAAATACTACACAGAACCTTACATGTATTACGTAGTGCAAGCTAAATAAAAAAATAGTTATCAAGTAATTAGGCTAATGAACACCAACGCATTAATCCTATGTTTTCAGCCTCATGACCCGAATCATTAGAGATCCTCATTATGATTGGCCATGAACGACATTAATCACCGTATTTTCGTCATGTAATGATGAAAACATCGTCATTTATTTGCATGGTGACTATGATGACACTATTTTCGTCATTTTTTTCTACATTTTGAAACTAAAAGAGGACACTGGGATAAGTAAAGTACTATATTTGCCCAGAAACTGCATTAATTTATTATCATCATTATTAATACTGGGGGGGGGGGGGGGGGTGTTTCAAATAAAAATATTGGATTTGTAACTTTCAAATCACTGTTGTCTACTGCAAATGTCTGACAAATTTTCATAATTTTTCCAGGATTTTAATTACCATGTATATAAAAAATTAATAACCTTATAAACCAACTTTGATTCGTATTTTTGCAAGGTACAATTATTCACTCAACAAATTTCAATATCATATTAAAAACTTTGGTTAATATTTATTATTCACATTTAACAGATTGTGTATTTCACGTAAAATTTGTAATAAAATCACATTTTTTTGCTTTTCTTTCAACATGGATTTGTCAATTTTTCTTACTTTCAGCAATATTCTTACTCTGTCATCAACAGCCATATATGTAACACTTAATAATATGTAAATACAGTTTCACTGTTCTAATTTTACAAAAAGCCATGACTTTTCAGGATTTTCATGATTGTCAGAATATATTTTGAAAAATAATGA
The DNA here is from genome assembly GCA_034695945.1 of Glomeris hexasticha. Lineage (NCBI taxonomy): Eukaryota > Metazoa > Arthropoda > Diplopoda > Glomerida > Glomeridae > Glomeris > Glomeris hexasticha. The sequence goes on from JAQIWR010000108.1 coordinate 21,940, forward strand.
ATCACAAATTTAAGACAGTATAGAAACCCTGTAGAATACAAATACAGTCCAAATTTGAATGTTGTACAGCATAATGTGATACTTCATTAATCAAAATGATTTTGTACATTAGTTTACATTCTAATCTGATTGCCACACATGTGTAGGTAGTCAGTTCGTTGAAACATTATGGGCGAGGATGTGACCTTGCTCTTTTGTGGATTACACAACATTAGAGGATGTGATTATAAAATACTACTCTGCCCACTACCCTATTTGAATTACCATACATCAAGTTTGCCACACCTATTTTTACCTGGTGCCTTGATCCAAAAGATCTTTCTATTACAACAGAATACTAGGACTAGTGTTCAATTATTATTCTCTTCAGGTTTTCTACAATATTGGGCCAAGTACAATCCCCATTATTTTACTAGAAGCTTTTATAAATAAAATCTCACATGTAGGTACTGTTAAAATCACTTTGCACTATTTCCAATAGACATTTATATGAAAGGGATTTGGACCTCATGGGTTACATAAATCCTAGTAATTTTAGAAAGGAATGGATGGACCTTTTACTCTGAACATTTGTTATTACAGCATTCAGACTAGTTTCTATTTTATTCTCTCTTACAATCGTGCCAAGGTCATGAAATGACTAAATAAATAGATATTTTTTGAAAACAATGTGTTCATTTCCGGTGGTGCCATTGCAACATTGAGTTATGCAACACTTGCCTCAGTACAGTCAGTACATTATGGCAGAATGAGATTTTTGGCACAATTCTGAATTGTGTTTGCAATTCTGTCAGAGAGGATGATACTGTAACAACCATTTTATGTGGCTTAATTATATGCAGTGTTGACATTGCATTGCAAAATTTCTCTTAGATTTCTCTATCTGTTGAAACTGTTTTTAGAATGACACATAAATAAATGTCAACATATTTCCTGCGTTACATATACGATATAGTATTTCCAAACATAAACATTTTACAGCTGTAATCTGTTTCGAGCCTGAAATGCTATCAAATTTTTGCAGATTTTTCTCTATTAAAAATCTGCAGCTACACGTGTATAAATTATTTCGATATAAAAAGTAGGTAAACACAGGTCACATGGTATCCAAACATAAGATTGAGAATAATAATAACTATTCTGTCCTCAATATTCATTACCGTATTTAAACAATTGCAGTGTTTGTTAAATACCAATAAATGGATTTAGATTGGAAATATGTTGCTGGATCGTTGTAGGCCATTGTGTATATGCCCACCTGCTTCCATTTTTTTATTCTACAAAATGTTACGAGGAAGTAATATGCATGCGAGCCATTTGTGAAGAACATGTGATCCACATACAATGTTACAGGTGGCATGTCCTCGATTTTATATCATTCAAAACTCAAGATGACATTCTGTATGTTATTTTTTAAAATTGGGAACATATGCTTTGTCTGTTGTGTGTGTGTGTGTGTGTGTGATATTAGGAATCAAAAATCAGTTGCCAAGTATGGAGGCCTCCTTTAAATTGTAACAAACAACCAATATTTTTCCACAAAGAACCACAAGTAATTACTGTATGATCATAAAGAGACATTTATAATGTAATTCTGAAACATATTTCATAGATCTATAAAACAATAACCTTCTATAAATTATCAAACACCTGTAACTTCAATTTAGAGTACTATAAACACAAGTTTTATTACAATTTACTGTGTACTTAAATGTATCAATATTGTCCCAATTATACGACATTTTGCCCCAATCGGCAATGAAAACTACACTTCATTCCATCTATTCTTTTTCTTCTGTTATAACTTTTCAGTTTTCGATTTCACATGCTATGGGCCATGTTAAATAATCACATGGACGTTCACTTAACTTTTTGTATAGAATTATTAAACCAACAAACAAAATGCAACTGGTTGAAAATGTGTTGACACATATTTCTTTTGGTTGTTGAGCTGAAAAACAGATTCTAACTTAGATAACAGTTTAAATATGGAGAGACTAAAGTGCTATATAAAATATTAGTGCCACTATGACGTCATGCGGTGCAATTTTAATGGCGGCTTTGCACGTGAATTCCCTTTACAGTGCACACCTGTAGTATAGCATGAGTGATTTTGAATTTTGTTCAGAGTAAAAGTGGTGAAAAGCTGGGTTAGTAACCGTTGATCTACATAGATAAAATCTACATAATTTCATCTATCTTCCAAACGATAATAATAAAAAACAAGACCAGTGCAGTATCAATGCTCCGGTGAACTTCATTTTTAAAATTTAGTAGCATAAATTAGTAAGTTACTACACATTCGTAACATATCAAATAATAATGCAACCAGCCAGTCCACAATTTAAATATTTCTTAAATTTCAAAGGTGATTGTAAGTTTACTGCCTGTAACTCCAATGAGCACTTTTTGGCCGCCATTACGCCAGTCAGCATGATATAGACTGACTGGTATAATGACTGAATGAAAAATAAAACAGTAGAGTTTGGGGAATGCATTAACATAATATTGTAATTTATTAAATATGCACATCTATATTGATGCATCACTAAACAATTTAATATGTAATCACAACTAGATAAATTTAAGAAATAAAAACTATTTCATGTAAAGTCAAGTTGAAGGTATATTAATTAAATGTCCAGTTTCACGGATCAATACAACCTGTCTGCATTTATATTCAAAAATAAGCCCCCCCCCCCCCCGCCCCCATGTTTTCTAACTTATAATACATTTCAGTGTTACAAATCAAGCAAAAGCATTTCTAGGTACAACTTGTATGTATCTATCTTAGGGTAAGTCACGAATATATATTATCATTTTACATACATCTTACTTGAACCCATCAATGTAAAATACAATTACAACTTCGTAACAAACGAGAATATGACTTGTTTTTTTTACCTGCAAGGTTGTCCAACATGTATGAAAGTAGTTTATGGGTGCCATTTGGCTCACTGTGGATACTGAATATGTCACCGGATAAAGGGTTACCTTTCAAGCCTGTAAAATTGTAATCCATCAGCAAATAGCTTCAACCAATGTACAACCTCAGGAAAAAAGTATGTGATAATGCTGGAAAAGGTAGTGCTGAACGCACTTGCATATTTTATTTGTTGACTTCATCAAATCAACCAGTTTCTTTATTTCACAATGTTCATATAGATCAATATAGATTATCAATCGGAATGACAGCAGGGCATGCAGTTAGGATGCTAGTCCATTGTCTTCAAGTAGTTATTATTTGAAGGAAGGCTTTCACTTCACTGGCTTGACGTGCGTCATCACCACTTCCAAAGGTATAATTTTTTCCAACATGGGTCTGACATTGGTGCCATTTTCAACAAAATGATACCACTTTTAGTAAAAATAAAAATACACTATGTATTCATTAACATATGATGATGGTTTCATTTGTCACTTACAATTTTTACATCCGATGCAATATAGTATGGGAGTGCGTCTAGCACTACATTTGCCAGCATTATCACATACTTTTTCCAGGTGTTGTATGTTCAGTCAAACCTCGATAACGGAAACTTTAATAACTAAAAATTTCTATAACGTAAGTTTCTAAAAGATATTTTCGATATCTGAAACACACTTTTCTGTATAAGAGAAACATTGTTAAATGCCAACTATATTTGCAGCAGGAAAACTGTTGCAACAATTGAGAAATTGAGAAATATTTGAACAAATATGCAAAATAATGAATACTGCGAACCACTGCAATATTTATAGTGCAGGCATCTAATCGATTTTTAAATTCGTCTTGGAACCTTGAATAAAGTTTTCGATAATTGAATTCCCCCCCCCCCATTTCCATTGGACTTTCAGTTTCAGTTATATAGAGGTTCAACTGTATATTTATTTCACTGTCATTTTAACATATCTTACCCAGGTTTTGTAATTGGAAGAGTTTCCCAAGTTCAAACGGTAGAACCCGAAGGTAATTGTTGTTGAGGAGTAACTCGCGCAGCATCACCAGGTCACCGAGCTCTGATGGAAGGCTTCGCAATTTATTTGCTGACAGATCCAGCAGTAATAGTGATGTTAGACGAGAGATGTCAGCCGGGATGCGTGTCAAATTATTATCATTCAGGTACAAGGAAGTTAAATGACCTAAACGCCATAGCTGAGGGCTCAAATTGCATATTGTACCTGCAAACCAAAAATAATACCAATTAAATATACTATACATATATTTACAACCACGTCACTGAACACTACTGACAACTGCTTAAATTTGAATTAACTGAGAGCACTAAAATCACAACTCCAAATTCATTAAACTTAAAATTCACAACTTAAAAAGTTCATAACACACACACACAACGCAATCATTTCTCGTATCAAAAGATCAAACAATGAACATTTCAATGTCACTGCAAATTATACCTGTTATCTCAAGTTCAGGCCAATAGGATTTCTTGCCAGACGCAATATCATCCTGGGACATGATGGTATGTGTCCTCCTTGGATTGCGAGTTTCATATTTATCCTTGTTGTTTCTTGACATATATTCTGCAATTAAAAACCAAAATGTTAAGAAAGACAATAATCACTCAAATGCAACTAGGTATATAAATGAATCTGAGATTGTATTTATATAAAAAAGACGAACTGTTTCAGAAATTCACTAGGGAAATTCAAAACATATGGCAGAGATGAAAAATGTTTTCGCACAAAATCTAAAACTTGAAGAAATCCGAAATAAAATGTGAATTATATTTTGTAATCTGGTAAACAATTGTTTTGATGAAAAAATGTTAACCTACTTATAGCAGTAAATATACTTTTAAATACGAAAAATAAAATTCGCAAAGTCAGCACTGCTTTAAAAAAACAATTTACTAGTTTTAAATCTCGTTTGTCCAACAACTGTTCGGTGGCCAACAGCTGTAGCAAAATATACATATATACCAATTTATTTCTTCACAAACAAGTTTTAGAAATTATTATAATAGCCAGAAATGCGCAGAATCACCAAACAGTAAACACCAGCGTGATAATCATCGCGAGGTGTTCAACCCCAGCAAGAGTAGAAAAGTGCGATTTGCCGAACACAAATTTCTGAAGACGAAAACGGCAACATTTTCGCTGCGAAACACGAAATACTGCGTATAAACGTGCGATTTACAACGAAATATCCACCCAACACGACCCAAAAATGATTCCCAAATCAATTATCCAAGCCATAATACGACATGGAGTTAGATTTTTACACTGGAGTTGGTTTTTGAGGGCAAAACAATAGTATAGCAGTTCACAAACTGGGTAGCTGTATTACAACTTTAATCCAACGATCAATAACGAAAACACGTCCCACCTTTTCATTTGCCACACTTAATACTTCTTACCTTCATCTATACGCAGAGACAAAAATCATGAACTAAAGTAGCTTCCTCGCGGAAAAAGCTACGACAATGTCAGAGAAACCAAAGCTACGAATTCTTCGCTACCGTTGACATTCAACATGGCTGCCACTACTTGTCGGTACGAAATCCAAATGCCGCTATCGGCCGATATGAAATACGGGCTTGAAACTGAGCTTGAAATCGAAACCGATCGACTACATTCCCAATAGTTTACTCATATATCTAATAGATTTCATGATTTCCTTCGCCGTTCGTTAGTTTTATTTTAAACATATTATAATTACCGAGACGGGTTTTAGATCCGTATCTCGTTTTCCGAAATTCACATGGGTTGAAAATGGCGGCCTTCGGTAGATGCGTATGTCGCAAAGGTAAAATGGGAAATTTTGCGAAAAATCAGGTTGGGAAGGATAAAAACAATTCTAGTTAACTTACGAGCATATTTAAGAAAATCATCAATTATTATGTCGTATTTTTGAAATCGAAAAGCGACCTTATTTGCAATGTAAACAAATAAACATTACTGGAAAATTTTCTCATGCAATATTCTTGCAAGCAACAAAATTTCGTGCAATATCCCTGTGTATACGCTATACGAAATCTTGCGCAGGACGCTGATTTCGGAAATTTAATTGCGAATGTGACCAAAATGCCGTGTAACACAAATATACAAAATTGTTTCAAGTATTTAAAAATGTAAGAGAATCCGAATTTTTAAAGTGATAACTGGCGATGGGTGACAGATAAGTCGGACCCAAAAGTCGGCTTATTATTTATTATATTTTGAGGAAATTTATTATCGCATTCCAAGTGCAGAACGAATAATCAGGAAATGTTTTATATATAGACTTACTGTATAAACTAAATCAATAGTAAATGCATGTTGAAATAGTATCAAAATTAAATTTCTTATATAGTGATTATTTTCACTGTATTAATTATGTTATTAAAATTAACAGTGTCTGTACTGTTTCCATCTGTCAACTATGTATCATTACGTGGTTTTGCTGCAAGAAGAGGTACAAGAGAAAGGAAAGAAAAGGCCAAGAAAGCCCGAAAATTGGTGCAGGTTAAAGTTGAGAAAACACCCTTTCTACTGAGGATAAAGAAATCCAAGTAAACACTGTTTTAAATTATGCTCATCATATTGATACTAATATTGCAACCATCTTTCCAGATCTCCTACATCTGTTCGTACGAGGACTGGGTTTGGAAAACCAGAAACTGAAATAACTGATAACGTTTTTGTCGGGTTGTACTATAAACCTAAGATTTATTCGGCCCAAGAGGCAATTGAGTTGCATCAACAAACGCATCAGGCCAGCATGTACAATAAACCAAATGCTCTCGTTTATCTGTCAGCTGAGTTAGACATGTCAACAGAAAAAAAGGTGCAGAAAATGCTGATTTTGTGGAGTGTTGTTTACAATTTGTAACAATGGTTACTCATGAAGTGCATGCGGTGTTATTATACATTTGTAAATATGTTCTGATTGTGCTTTTGCAGACAAGATTTCTGGAAAACTTCACTGGTGTTATTAGATTCCCTCATTTATTCAGCAATGAAGTAGACAATACTCTCATATACTTTTGCAAGGTATATAATATAGATTTTCACTTGACACATTCACGCGTATAGAATGAAATATACAGAAAATGGCTACTAATTGTTTCAACATTTGTTTCTTAAAGAATCCTGAAGATCAAAGTAAAGCACTTGATCTTGGAGCAACAAATGCAGGAGGAGTACCACTAATAAAACAGGTACTACAAGCTAGATTTTAAGTTTTATTCTTCATCATTCTGTATGACAACAAGCTAAGCAATTTTGTGCAAATAATTCGTTTTTTACATTTCATGAGCACACAAAGATTGGGAATTTACTTATGAAATTATGCTTTAATGTCATTAAATTTTCTTTAGATTTTGGCTGCTCAGGTTTCTTTAGCGGATTATCGGTTTGTTGCAGCGCATCCTGACATTCTGTCGGATTTGGTTGGAATCAGAGGATTGCTTAAAAAACGATTCCCTGTAATAAATAAAGGTAAATTTGTAATTATAAAATTGCATTCTATTGTTAAAAATACCGTTGATAAATATTTGCATGAGCTCAAATTAATTAATTAAAGAGAAGTCTTACTGCATAACGTGTTTGTATTATAGGAACTATTGGAGCTGATATTGCCCGTATAGTAGACCATTTTAAAAATGGTGTCGAATATATTTCCGATAAAGATCCCATTCAACATGACTTTGGTTGGATTGATCTGCCGATTGGAAAGGTTCGAGTTTCATATTTTCCTTGTCATACTTTTATGAATTGAATTGAATTTGTTTATTTCATACCCACTTGGGGTTTTGAAAGGGGTATTTTACAAAAACACGCCAATACACTCCTTAGTT
>JAQIWR010000109.1:0-29717 GCA_034695945.1 Glomeris hexasticha
GGCGGCACCCTGTTTAGAGAGTAGCATGTGTCATAATCTCGGCCAGCCGAGTGCCTTCTTTCGTGAACTTTACAGTAACCTCCTTGATTTCGACGGCATCTGGCTGTCACCGTCAATTGGCTGCTCCCCTCCACAAAAACGGGTAGGAAATTTTTTTGGCCAAAGCTTGGCCAGGCGATGTTGAGAACCGGGGAATGCGTGCGCTGCGCGAGCACAGCCCTGGTCCATGTCCTCTCCATTGCCGTTACATATAAAGGCTGTTGAATTTGCTGTCAGCATACTTTTTTTGAATTTAATTAATTAGTCGTTAACCAATGCGAATTGGTTTTCATACCAAATAGCCATTCTCTATTGTTTATCACTCTGAATAACATATAAAAAAAATATATTAAGTTGATTGGGACTGTCAAAAACAACCCGAAATACATGTTAAGATAAAATTCATTTTATTATCAATCTTAATTTTGAACTTTCGAGTTGATCCAGTTTATTTTATACATAATTTTCCGGCGAGGTGAACGGGGGTTATGTACGGGGTTTCATGATATTGGGCCTGTCGCCCCTGCATTTTGGACAATACCACTTTCCTTTGGGTTTAGTGGTCAGTCCGACACATGAGAAGTGAAACCACTCAATGGAGCACCTCTCATTGTCGCAGCCAATCATCTCACCGTACGATATTTGTTGGCAGAGACAATATGTCGGTTCATCGGGGTCGATTGGAGGATCAAGAGGCGAATCATCCCTTTCTTTTTCCGTTGCTTTCGTCCGTCTTTTCTTCTTCTTGGACTTCTTGGCAGCTGTTACGGTGGTATTCGTAGTGGGAGTAGTAGCGACTGCGGCAGCAGCGCCACTCGCCTTTTCCTCGCTTTTTTCATGGATCGTGTCTTCCCTAGAAGTGGCGCCACTCATGCCGCTCGTTCCGCCTCCGACGCTGGCGCCTCCCACAGCCACGCCCCCGTCATGACGTTGTCTTCGCGCGCGTTTGCTCGTCCTTTCCGGTTGCGGATCCACTTTCGGGGGTTCTGCATTCTCCTGATCTTTTCCGAAATCTGAACAAAAATGGTTTGAACATGATGTCCACAATAACGATGGCAGCTTTAATGACGCAACATCTGCCACCATTTGGCGCGAAATTCAAGCATCCAAGCTCCGCCCATGACAACACCCTCAGCCAATCGTCGCCACTCCTTCCGACTTCAAAACCGGGGCGCGATAAAGCGCTGTTCAGTAAAATAAAAAAGAATTCACTCACCGAGGTTTTTGTAATCAATTTCCAACTGCTTGGACTTGTTTTCGATTAAATCGAGAATTTGCTGTACGATCTGTAATTTTTCGTCGCCGATTTCTTGCGTTCTGATAAGCGATCTCTGAATGTGATTCAAGAGCTTCTTACGCGTCATCGAGTCTAAAGATTCCCTTTTCATGCTTTCTTGGTGAGATTCCAATTCGCGCAGAATTTCTACGGACGTTTAAAAATCGTTCGGTAAAGAGGAAAAACGTACGGGGTCAGTTTGGGTTTTAGCGATTACCTTGGTAGCGGACGTCCAACTCTCGAATCTGAGACAAACTTCGTTGCAAATCGTCAGGCATATTTTCCACGCAATCCAAGTAATCTTCTACGTACGTGGCTGAATACAAGGCCTCCGCGGCCGCGTGATTTAACATTGATTCCCATGCGGTGCTCTCCTTCGACGTAATTTTGACGAGCCGTGCCGAAAAACTCACAAAAACACAACGCTCTTGGCTTCGTTGCATCGATGTGCGCATCAGCCAATCGCATTGCTCCGTTTCGGCGCACACGACTTGGCGGTACGGACAATTTTTTCAACCTCGCGCCACCCCTATCAGAATAAAAACAAAGAAAATTCACCATTCCAAAACTTTTATTTTGCAACACGCAATACCAGATTGTTTCATTACTTTCAAATATTTCGCTTCGCGATTTTATTATTGGCGTGAATATGGCAAGGAATATGGCTGTAATTATTTTTAGGTCACCAGACATTTGACCGCCGGGTATAGCCGATATAAAAAATTACAATAGAAAATCAATGAAATTAAAGGAATTGACAAATTAACACAGCGGAAATGTACACATTATAAGATTGATTGTTTTTCCATTATTGATTTATCTATTTACACATGCATTTCAGTAAAAAGGCACGTGCTTACAAATTTGGCGCGCAAATTTCCACTATCAGTGACGTCACGTCCAACAGCCCATCACCCCTGTACGAATACAATAGTCTATTCCTACTTCCGTCTAAAAGAAACATGGCAGCCTCCAGCGTTTGCTAAATCGGTAGTTTTTAAGCAAAAATTAGTGGTAATTCGATGGAAGTTCGCTTTCTAATATACTAACCATCCTTTCGTTAAATTCCCAGCCAATTTTCCAACAGAAAATCATGTTTTACGCTCGTTTAAAAAATTTAGCAAGCTGCAAAAAATGTCATTATCATTTCGGGATTTGTTTATTGAAACCATCTCAGTACAGTAATAAACTGCACTGCTCAAATATACAAACTGATTGGGTTCAACCCGAAGGTTACGACACTGGTATAAAAATTTACAACAGTTTGGTCAAATGTAAAGTACCATTAATCGTTCCACGAAATCACACCATATTTTGGTAAATTAATTAATTACAAATTAAAATTCAAGCAATTTCTATTTAATGTAGTATACTATAATTTGTATTTTGGTAAATGCAGGTACACATGTGGTCCTACAGTGTATGATGACTCTCACATAGGGCATGCAAGGCAATATTATTTACGTTAAACATTTCATACAATAAATATGCGACGTTTTAATTAATGCATTATATTCTCTTTCATTTACAGTTGCTATGTAAAATTAGACATAATTAGAAGAATATTGGAAAACTTTTTCCACATCGATGTTGCATACTTGTGCGGAGTGACAGATATAGACGATAAAATAATTGCCAAATCTCACGAAGTGAGCCAAAAATATCCATTCAATCACATAATTTTACATAGAGGACAAAACTACACTATAATAATCTATAATAGCTGAATCAGAGTTGGCAGGAATTGTCGAAAAAGTACGAAAATGATTTCTTCATGGATATGGCAGCCCTGGGAAATATCCCTCCTACAATAATAGCCCGTGTCACTGATTATATTGAACAGATTATTGATTTCATCAGCAAAATAAAAGATAACGGAATGGCTTATGCTGCTGCAGACGGTACAGAATTATTTCAGTTTGTCAAAAAAATAAATAAAACACGAATATTCTTAAGATTCATGAGCAACTTTCACCCAGGAAGCATCTACTTTGATGTAGAAAAATTAGGATGTTATGGGAGATTGTCCAATCAGTCTGTGGAGCTAGATAAAAAATGTATGAAACGTATTAGTATAAAAAGTTGTCAATAAAACTACAATTAAAAAAGAACAATAAACATAAATTAATTGTTTTATATAGCTGATGAATTCAAACGCAACCCACGAGACTTTGCACTGTGGAAGGCTCACAAGCAGGGAGAACCTTTTTGGCAAAGTCCTTGGGGAAAAGGTCGACCTGGATGGCATATTGAATGCTCGGCCATTGCAACGTAATTCATATTTAAATATCCAGCACATTTTGATACAATTGATAAATATAATTGATGTCACAGACATGTGTTTGGCAACAAGCTCGATATCCACAGTGGTGGGATTGATCTGATCTTTCCACATCATGAAAATGAACTTGCACAGTGTACAGCTTACCATGATACTCCTCAATGGGTTAATTACTGGTTACATACAGGTAGAAATTAAATGAAATGTTATTCATTGAATGTATTATTAAATGAGTAATGGACTTTTAATCATGTGGCTACAGGTCATTTGCACTTAAAGCAGGAAAAGATGTCAAAGTCCCTGAAAAATACAATTACCATTCGAGATTTTTTAAAGGATTACTCATCATCTGAATTTCGGATATTATGTTTGTCAAGCAATTACCGCAGCAGTAAGTTAGGTGCATTGTGTAATAAATGACGAAAACAGATTCTGCCATTTCAATTTTTTGTCTTCAATTTAGATATAGACTACACTGATGATGTTATGACAAAATGTACTGCGATTTACAAACGTTTAACAGCTTTTGTGGAAAGAGCAAATGCTTATGTCAATGGACAACTTTTGACTTACACCATTGATGAAGCCGAGTGTACAAAAGCGTGAGAAAATTAATTTTCCTATAAACTGTCAACTTTAAAAACAAAATAGTAATTCGACAATATAGTATTGTATGTATTGGTGTTGATGGTATACTTACAATGGCCACAGAATTGAAGAGTGCAAAACACGAGTCCATTCCGCATTCAAAGATGATTTCAACACTCCCAAAGCTTTGGAATCCATCATGGAACTTACAGCGATTGGAAACCGTCAACTGCAAAGGCAGCCTGAAGTAAGGATCTGAAATATGCAAACTCCTGTTACACTTCTACTTAATGACACTGATATATTTTCAGAGTGGTTACGCATCTCGCAGTCCTGGTTTTATGGCTGGGATGTCAAAGTACATCACAAGTACATTGAAAGTGCTTGGATTAGACTTGCTGAGTGATAAAGTTTGAAACAGATTTATATACTATATAAAAACGCAAAACAAGAATGATTATTAGGGGCTTACAATTTCCATATTTAAAGGCAGAGGGGCGTGGCCAGGACTCCTCACTTGTTAATGAAGTTTTGGATGCATCTGTTGCATTTAGGAGTAGAATAAGGTCCTTTGCCATTAATATGAGTAAGTTTCAGTTACAGCTAGCATTATAATACATTATTCCTCTTTTACCAATGATTGTTATCACTCACATAAATTGTTTAATTCTTATGCTCAGAAAATGATCAAGCACCAGAAATTTCAAAAGCAGAACTCCTCAAAGCCTGTGATTGGTTCAGATCAGAACTCGTCAAAATGGGGATAGACGTTAAGGCACTTACAATTAATATATTAATTATAATATTTTGAATAGTTTAATTGAACATTATATAAATGCATGAATTAAATCATTTTTTTTTCAATATAGGACCATGGAAAGGAGTCTTCCTGGTCGACCCTTCATAAAGGCAAAAGACGAAGTGAAAATAAATGATCAACATTAATTTCAAGTGATTACATTATGTGATTTGACGTAGAACCATAGACATATATCAGTTTTGTCTATGGTAGAACCAAGAGTATCTTGATAGAACTAAACCGTCTAAATATTCCGGCTTATGTTAATTCAATCAATGAGCTATAATAGCTCATTGGTTCAATCAAGGATCGATCTTCCAAGGTTCGATATATGTTGTATATTTGGTACACTGTATTTATGTGGAAAATAGTATACTATGTCAGTACTATATATGCTATATTATCTCCCATAAATAAACCAGAAATAAAATGTATCTTACATTGTTATGACTCGTATGTTCGGTAGGTACGTTTGAACGCGCGTTTGAATTTCCCTCTCACGTATCGAAATACCGGTATTATACCGAATCGTTCGATGCACGCGTTCGATGTATCGACGTAGATCAAGCAGCTGTGAACACGTGGAACCCAAGGTGGAACTGGCGTCCACTTGAAAGCTTACAAAACCAAAAATGCTTTGGAAAGACGTAATTTTTAAAGTTATAGGAACATTTACTATTGTATTTTACAATGTAAAATGTGCATCAGCTAACCAAGAAGCCACAATATGTATCCTGAACCGCTAAATCGCATATTCATGCCGAACTTGCAACTTCCTTGCTTGCAATACGTTCGCGTGCAACAAACTATTGCAGGAGGGTTTGTAATTTCAAGTTATTCGATCGCAATATATTGCATGCAAGCCAGTTGCCGGCAAGATTATTGTTGATAGCAACACTTGTTAACCTTGACGTTTACAATTTCAAAACAGACAGAAATTTGCTGAAATCTAAACATACCGAGCAGATAACTCTCATTAAATCGTTAGCGGCATATCCTGACTACTCTAAAAAGCATCAGTTAGTAGAGATGGCGTTAAAAAGCATTTTCCAGGTTAATTTATAGCTATTGCAAGCTTCTGATTGGAAACAGTTGCGTGCAATAACGACAGTTTCCTAGCCAGAAAGTTGCGCGGCTGACGTGAATTATGTAATGTTTCAACTAATAATTAATTGTATATATATTAAGATATTTACAGATTCGAAGAAAACGTTAGAAGAGAGTGGTTACTATCCCGGAATGGATTGGGTTGAAGCCCCAGAAGAGAGAAAATCTGGTACGAAGTAAATTTGAATTGGTAGTCTGATGACGTCACTACACCGACCTGTTGTTGACACATGGCTACTTGCATGCCTCAGTGACGTCATCGCCCATCTACAATTCAGATTATTATATTTAATTGCTGTATAAATACAGCAATATCATATAGTAGAACTTAATTTAGCTGTTTGATTTTTGATAATTGTGACATTTATTTTATAAAAATGTTTTAACATGCATTGATTTCCAAACTATTTAATCTAATGTTTGACTCTTGGTAATACCAAGAGTTCATCCACTCTTGGTAATACTGAATAGCCCTGGCAGATAATCGAAGTTCTACTATATATATATCTACATATCTATATGCAAACGGTCAAAAAAATCTGTTGACATTAAATTATATTGCCCTTTACAGCAATTATTACAATCGTTGAAAACACGTTATTATTTGGGGAAATTGTTTTACGTTTGCCTGACATAACCCAGAAACTGATACGTGCCAATCGAGATTGGATGCCAATTATAATGTGGAACATTGCTGTATGTGCGGAATCTAATTTACTAGAAGGAAAACTGGCTGAGCTCATAAATTTGGTAAAAACATTATTAATATGCACTCACCAAAACCTCAATTCTAGACCACAGATGCTGCATGTATTTTTAAAACAGAACACTGAATTTTCAACTTTAATAAACTTAAAAACTTTAATCCCATTAAAGAAAAGTGCTATTATTATCATTATAAATATGGTATAAGAATTGATATTTTAGGTGAGTGAACAATAGTATGCAAATTACCTTCACAAAAATGGTATCCGTGACCGCCATCTGCTATAACCGTGGCATTTTGTGCAATATGTAGGCATCGCAAGAGCTCGACATTGTGCCTAAAGATCCCAATTACGTCAACCCGTATAAATCTGAAAACCAATTCCACGGAGTACGTATTAAGATGATTGTATTAAATTATTTGTAAGAGATTGATGTGTAGACGCGTGCTTTCAAAATTTAGACGCCGAAAGATACGCCGATCAGCTCAGACAGCAAGACCAAGAAAAAATTGAAAAAAGACAAGAAAAAAGGTCCTCGGATGAGCAGAACTGAACTGTGATCATCAACATTGCTACACATTTTTGTTCCAATTTATTACTACTATTATGAACTGATAAATATATTTACTCGGTTTCGCAAAAGTGTGATATCTATCGATGAAGCCTCATAATTTTCATTGTCGATGGAAAACCAACTTTCTTCACCCTAAAAAAAATCACATCATCATTCTAGTCTCTTCTCAATGCATTCCAGATTGCCTTGTTGTACCTCTTTTACATGCGGGATTAGTTTTATTTTCTGGGCATACTTTAACGGCTCATATCCTTCATTTCCAATCCCATCTGCACTGTGCCTTTTCCATCTGTCATTTGCAACAATTGACTTCATCAATAAAGATAATTGGCAATGTAAATTATTTTCTATATTATCAGTTATGTACCCGTTTGCGATGAACTGAAACCGTGGCAAATGTTCATTGCCGATTGCAATGTTCAGCGCAGAATCTGAAGCATCCTAAAATATGAGAAAAAGAATTATGTAATTGCATTATATTTCAGTTTTCAAATACGTATAACCAGGAGTGCCGTTTACGTTCGAGCCTAATGATTTGTCAGTTTCAATGGAAATGTGTGGTGATGTAATATTCTCACTTTGCCAAGTTCCACATTGGTCATTAGTAATTTTACTATAATCGATGCGATGCACTTCTGGCAAATGAATACAAATGTATTTTTGCAGGAATTCAGTTTATTATTACAAACCAACTACCTGGCTCTTTTTTAAGCTTTGGAATAAAAACATGCCACCATCTTGTGCCAGATGGCAAAATTGGATCTGAAACTTTGTCGACATTTTCAGTGTAACAATTGGAGCATCCTTCGCAAGGTGGCGACATCATCAACTCTCCTTGCACATACTGAGGCCATTGCTATAAATAAATACATAAATAGTTGCACTGGTGTGAAACTTGATCAAGCATCAGCAAATTCACCTTGAGAGCGGAGAATACATATGCAACTTTGGTCTTTAATGGTCCCCAATACCAGTATCTGCACAGTTCAAAACGATATTTCAAATTCTGCATTTTACCAATAAATGTCTGTTTTATGTCAAGTGGTACTTGGATATATTTCCATCCGTGTTTCTGTATGCACCCCATTCCAGTTTTGCTAGAGCATAAACTGGTCTACCAGATTCCCGCTGTAATATTTGTAAAATGCAACTTTTATAAATGAAACAAAAACGAGGTATACAAACCTGAATGCACATCACGTTCACTGGTTTCACACTTTCCTTTATAACAGCCATAGCAGATTCTGCCAACAACCTATATGTAAACCAAACTATTTACAAACTGAACATCAATCCAAAAGGCATGTACTGCACAATATATATACCTGGCATTGTTTGAGTTATTATTTCCAAACAAGTACTTAGAGACAGTGTTAGTTTTTCCAATTGGGATGAAACCTATTGGAAATCTATGAGATGCAGTCACCTGCAATGAAACGTGAATATATATAGTAGAATAGCACGAGCTTCATGTATTATTTTTTTGAAAACAAACTGCATCATCTCTTCGAAGAAGTCCAGTTACTGCTTCCATTAGTGTACCATCACCACCAGCTACAAGCACAGCATCAGTATTATCCATCACTCCAAGGATATCTTTTGCCTGCCCCTCGAATTCAGTCTGCCAAACCAAAAGCTACAATTTCGCATCTGCCACTGCTACAAGCTAAATTCCTGCTTAGAAGATTCACCTTTATGACGCTGACCTTCAGCCCTGCCAAATGCAAAATTGGCGCTGCATATTTTTCATATAATTTATGCCCTTTTCTAAATATAAATTACAAGTTTGAGCCATATAGGACACTATATGGACACTATATCAAACATGCAATTATCAAACTGTATACCCATCTTTGCAAGCCGGATTCAAAACCACAGTCACGTGCCTTGGCTTGCTTCCCATGGGTAAAGGCTTGTCTCCATACTTCTGGAAAAGTGAAGAAACATAATAAAATTAATATGCTAGTCATATATTTGCTGGCAAGGCCTTTGATACTATAATTACCATTGCTTCTTCGCAATACATTCTCATCATTTCCTGTGTTCTGAAAACAATTACATTATGATTTCGTGCTTAATATATTTAGGTCTATCAACTGGGTCTATATGTGTACAATGTGTACTTGGATATGTATAGATCTATAGGCCCAAGAGGCCTATATATAAGTACGAATACAGATATATCGCTTACATATAATACTCTTTTCCATATTTAAATCCGTAAAAGACAGCAATTCCAGCCAATGTGCTCTTTTTCCAATTGTTCCTCAAAGTAGTTGCAACTTTTACTATGGTTTCCATTTATGTATTTACAAACGTTCAGACAGAAAAAGCAGCCTCGACCCGACAGCTGGCCCTAAACTAGGCCTAATAACACGACCAGTTCACTACGATAAATGGGGGTGCATCAAAGGTGCAACTTACCGTGATAGCGGCGGCGCTCGTGCTTAGAACGTTCGTGTTGCTAGTGAAAATTATGGAACCAAGGATTCACTAATTCAATTACAATTCCAAATAAAATGACTTCCTGAAATCAAGATCAATTACTCAAATCATTCTAAGTTGCATTTTTACAAATAGTTTTACGACACGAACAACAAGGTGTTCTTCTCCAAATTTTTCACAGGAAAAATGACTTATTCGATCGATCCCATTTAATTAACTTTAATTCATTATATAATTTCAGTGTTTGCTTTTCACAGAACAGAAAAAAATTGCAATATATGCCAAAATAAGAGTAAAATAATGAAGACAAGGTTTTTTGTATTTATAAATATTTAATGTAACTTTGTACATGATACATTTTACAATAACACGCCTGCATATAAATTGAATTAAAATCGTTTCCATTTGAAATGCGAAAACAAAATGAAAAAAATAATGTAATTATAAATTAACTTTGCCAGAACACTTGTAGTAGCCGTCAGGGCCCGCAGTGTGTCTTTGACTCAAGTGGATGGATGACAAAGTGCAACGGTCAAACACAAAATCCTTGAATTCCTGCAACACAGAATTAATAATGCTATCAATAGAGCTGCTATTTTATGTTTACCCAATAAATTCGTGAAAACCTAACTTTTGGATCAAACGTTTCTCTTATAAATAAACATACCTCCAAAATGCCTTTAGCATCAAAAGGTTTGCGTGGGTCTCTTAATGGCCTGTATCCAGCTTGGTCAACTTTATTTAAGAACTTGTTGTTCATGATTGTGAGGTGTATCTTAACGGAAGATGACCGTGGTGGTTCCATTATACCAGCATCAACAAATCCTCGCACAATCTGGTCTGCCAGAACCTGTAATCTGTAATACAACCAAGAAATTAAATCATTAATTCCCAAGTATAAAATGAACAGCTTGTTACCTGTCCCCATCCAATGGCTCAACTTTAGCATAGAGTACATTGACCTCAGAAGGGTCATCGTTCATGTATTCTACACCACGCACAACAACTTCCAACGGATTCTGGCCAACAACAGTGCTATACTTAATAAAGACAAAATAGTTAGTGAATTTGTACGAAGATCCATATTCGGTAACAACTGACCGTACAACACTTTCCCCAATGTCTGTTAACAAACAAGCAGCATGATGCCTTTCTTTATCATTTAACAGTGTTAAAGTTCCTATTGTAAGATGCATCTTTGCTGGATTCTGGAAGAGTTCTTCTGTTATACCCCTAGCCTATAATACAGATATGATCCAAGTTATTTAATAAGAATAAATTAGGCTGAAATATCAAGACCGTCATATATACAGACACTGCTGAAGCGATCCATAACTTCTTTTTTGAACTTTTCGAAACCCAGAAGCACATTTGGGTCAGTCATGGGGATTGAGATAAAATGTGTGAATTCCTCCCTTCTTCTGGCACTGTCCACAATGTTTTTGATCTTAGTTTTTGCTGCTGCAACTCCAGATCGGCTTGATCCATCAATCACTGTAAATTTTAACAACTGTTCATAAATGACAATTTATAATTATTGTTACGTACTGCTCAGTATCACATAACTCTTATTACCGATGTCATCTTCTACGCCTCTATTTGGTATTCTGAGAGTGGTTCTCGTCGATTCCTCAATTCGCTTTTTGGATGCACCTCCTTTCCCAATAACAACTCCTAGAAGAACAGCTGGCACACTAACTGTGGCCTGGAACCGATTTACGCCCAATTCTTCAATCTCGACATCAGCATCGCAAGTGGCGGAATCAACTTCGTAATATGCTGTCCAATTAATAATCAAAATGTATCAAACATTCTTCGACATACTGGTTCTGACATTCAAATAATCGCGCCAACCCGTTGGTTCGATTTGATTGGTCGAAGCTTGGGTCGAAGGATGCGGCTGATGCGGGCACATGCCACTTCCTGAACCAGCAGCCACAAATGTAAAACAAAATACATACCTGGGATCGCATCGTGTGAATAATCATCTTGTAGTTCGACATTTTTCTTCCCATCGTTTTCTAAATCACCATATTCACGATAACATCTTCCTCCGATCCATCGCAAACGCGGCCGTAGAACGTCCATTTTGTACAAGGTGTATGTACGGCTACGTACGACAGAGGGCGCTGTACTACACCAGGCTGGCTCTACCAGCTTTGACAGATCTCTTTATTACGACATCCCGTCTTTTATCTTTGCAGCAATATCAAACGCTTTCCATCGTCAATTTATTGTTCGGAGTGGAATGGTATCGACAGAGATGGTAAAAGCTTCAGTGTTTGTGTTGTGTACACGGACATCATTTTTTATGCATACATACATTAATTTCATTTAAATTTACATGCAGTCGTCCGGCAGGAAACAAACCAATAAAGGGGCTTTGAAGAAAAAAGCTGGCCAAAAGATTGAATTATCTGAAGAGCAAATTAGAGATATAAAGGATGCATTTAGCATGTTTGACGTGGATGACACTGGGTTTATGGACTCAAAAAATATTAAGGCATATTTATGATATTATTGAAGGATGTTAATATAATTTCCGAAGTGTATCATTTAATTGCAATGGCAGGTCGCATTAAGGGCTCTTGGCTTTGAGCCAAAGAAAGAGGAAATTAAAAAGCTGGTACTGGAGATAGATAAAGAAGGGACAGGTAATTGCTCCACTATATATATTGGCCAAATAATGTCACTGAAATTCTAAAAAGTAAACAATAATTAAAAAATAATATAAATGCCTTACCCATTACATGACATTTTGTGCAATAGGTCAAATCCAATACGAGGACTTCGTGCGTGTGATGGCCCGCAAGATCTCGGAGAAGGATGCCAATGAGGAAATCATGAAAGCGTTCAGACTATTTGATGATGACCAAACTGGAAAAATCTCATTCAAAAATCTAAAACGTGTGGCAGCAGAATTGGGAGAAAATCTCACAGATGTGGAGCTCAAGGTAGAACATTATGTTTACTTCTCTTACCTTTATTAAAATTGGCAGGTGGCTGATAAAATTTCATGTCAGGAGATGATCGCAGAAGCAGACCGAGACGAAGATGGGGAGATAAACCAAGAGGAATTCTTGCGCATCATGAAGAAAACCAGCCTCTATTGAACAGTTGTATCATTGTCACATCTCAGTTAATGCAAGAGTTAATGTCAACAATTTTGTATACGTACATAATCAAGTGATGTACTATGTTGTGAAGTTTTGAGGTTTTTTTTATAAATTCGATCGCTGTTTGTGTACTTCCTGTAAATCATCATATACTGGAAGCATGGTCTCATAATGGCATAGAAACAGATTTTGTAATATGATTTTTTAACCCTAGCGCCGATACAGTGAATTCATACAATAAAATCTCATGCATCACAAACTAAAATTTGTTATGATCTGAACTGAAATAGCTGTTTGCACTGCTACCACAAAAAGCTGTTATAAAAACTTCAGCGTTCTTGATTGCATATAGTAATATATCGTAACAGTAATGTTGCACAATTAGCATGGGTCAAGATGATCAATCATACAATATTTAATACGGTTAAATTTATAGTTCTAGAGGTGTAACTCGAAAGAATTCCAACGGACAATTTTGGTATTTATAATGCAGAATATGTATACAATATATTCAAACAAATGTGTGGCTTGCGCAGAATGACACAATGTCATCCTAGTAAATAAACATTTATCTTACATGAAGTGTACATTCGAGTAATCGAGGCTCTTTATATTGCTAATGCATTGTTATTTACGAAAGCGAGTGTCCCAAAGACTAGGTTGGCAAGATGTAGGTCCCTCACCTTCAGCAGTAGCAGCAACATCCGGTGCTTTTTTGATTGGCAAGTGCGAAATACATTTTTAACGAGATATACTTGTGGTTATGCTGCCTTGTCACATTTTCTATGTTTACCCTGGCTGTTAAATTAGTTAGTTTGTTGTGCGCTTTAGGGTGCATCAGCGGATTGGGACCTGCCAAGTTCCTTGAGACAAGGTCGGCATACTGGTACAGGTTTTCGACTTAAATGTCCTGGAAGAGACACGTGTTTGTCAATGCAGCGCATACAGAACACCTCTCCGCACTTCCAACAGTGATACTGAAATTAATTGGAAAATAACGATGAGTAAATATTGATTACAGACAGAACAGGTCATGTCATAATCGTACTTCACCTTTCGACTGAAATGGTCAAACGGTGTGGAGCAAGCACATTCCCGTATATTGCGAAACGATTTCCAGTCTAGCGCAACCGACTGCATTTCATCAACTAGTGATATAATGGCAGTCGATCCACCGGGAATGACGGCACCGTTGTTTAATATCACCGAAGCACTGTTGCCTCCTTGAGGAGATAATATAGTTCCCCTGATATCTCTGGGAACATCTTCAAAACCTGACTCGGCATCACTTGAAGCGCTGATACACGAATGCCTGTTGCTCCTTGGAGGTGATCGTGGACGAGACCTTGCATCTGTATCTGATTCCGAGTAAGAGTAACCACTACCTAACATCGAATAGCTGTCATTCATCATCGAATCTATATCTTTGCTTGGAGTATCAGCGTGGCCAAGTTGTTCCCGGAGAGATGCAATCCTCTGCAAATTACCACACCAAAAACCATCAGTTACATGTACCGCGAAAGAACGAATATTTAGCAGATGTTTTGTACCTTTTGCAGTAAACGCACATGGTCTTCTAAAGAAGCACTGTGGTCTTTACTAGCGCTTACTATATCCATCAGATTTTCTCGCGGATGGACACCATTATCAAAGCGATTGTACATACCCCTCCAAAACCTAAATACAAAAATACACACATTTATTTAGAATTTTTTAAATACGAATTTAATTACAAAGCACTTGACATTAATACTAAAACAATAGATTATTTTGAAAAAATGATGATTTCCTTTGAAATTACCCAAATGAAAGCCAAATTTGAATGCTCCAAGGACCTACTTGAAATTTTGTGGAGCAAGATGTGGAATCAAGGCATCCGCACCAGGATCCTCTGGTTTATATAACGGGTTAACATATTCGCGGGAGCGACTAGCCATGAATCCCCAAAGAGAGTAACTTCTTGTAGAAAGTCTTTAAATTCAAAATGACAACGTAAATCTTGAATTCAGTATTTTACATCTTTTGTGAAATATTCCACTTGCCTCAGATCGACTCTATCCTTTTCGCAATTTCCCACAAATGTACCAAACTGACACGAGAAAACGTGGTCATGAAGCACCAGCAAGAACCTCTCGTTAAACTCAAATGCTGCCGGGAATTGCTGCGACACTTGCCACACGCAATCCACAAACTGCGTGAATACAGGTGATACTTCCTTGGGATCGCCTTGTAGGTGACCACATCGGTCTGTAAATTTATGACCAAAAGCCAACCATTCCTTCTCGATAAGTGCCTGAAATCCTCGAAGGGTACGGTAATAGGGGTCAAGTAGGAGGCTGGCTAAGGAGCAAGTCTGTGCTGTTCTGTCCCAACCATCGGAACAATGAACCAAGACGCTCACTCCATCTAATACTGCCTATTAAGAAAACGAATACAAAATACCAGCTTATAGAAAATTGTGATTGGTATATAAAATTAAATAAAATCTCTTACTCTGGCCACAAAGACTGATGTATCAAAGATAGCTTTAATGTGTCTCAACCAGCCACTGCTTTCTAGCCCACTCAAGAAGGCGTTAACTGATGGAACTTTCATTTCACATGCTAAAAAATAAACCACGTAATGCAGGAATATGTTTAAGAATGACCACAAATCATAAGGCAAACTAATCGTCAGCATCAGTGTAAATTACAAAGCTATTAGTCAACCTTTATAATGTTTATTTATAAAACTCACTGTCCAACAGCCTTGCCAGGCTATTGCGCATATTGTGGATATTTTCAATACCCAGAAAGTGGAATTTTATATTTTCATAAAAACTCTCATTCTCATAGCCTTTCCCTGCTGCCCGATTCGCCATGGCGTTAATCTGTGAATATGCACAAAGTGAGCTTACATCCCTTTTTATATATTTCTGATGCGCATTTCAAGAATTGCAAATCCCTTACCTTGGGCCTTGTGTCTACAACATACATGAATTTGGACTTTGGATTGGCCTGCAGTATGCAGTTCAGCATCTGCTCATCTTCAACACAACGTGCACTGAAACCTGAAAGTGGCTGACTGCATCGGCAGATTGCCACCTAAAGATAGAAAGTCACGAATAAATAAATCCAAGCTACTGTTTACTGCACTTGTACTTGGATATTTACCTGTCGTTTATGGAGATAAGTGAGAACTGGGAGACGACCTTTACTACGGAACTTAGAACTTCCAACAAGGACAGGAGTTGACGCAGTCGATGGCACATAAAAGAACCGAGGGTAGGTATCGCAGATCTGAAACGTAATGCAAAATCTCAACCTTCCACAATATATATGCTCTCGTAGAAAACACATGGGTATGTGAATGAATGTAACCTCGTAATCTTTATTGATAGTAGTTAGGCACCATTCATCATTCGGGGCTCCCATCCTTTGGAATTCGTCCTGCAAATCAAAGAAACTCCACCCTGAACGTTTTGGAGATTCTTCGTTGCATGCAGTGTAATGAAAGCAATACAACTCTTCGATGGCCACTGTTAAATAATGCAAAATTTAGCGATTGTAATGCATATTGTGAATAATATTAGATTTCCTGTGTACTTGGTTGAGATAGTTGAAGGAGTGTGACGTAAACATCATGGCAATCTCTTTCCCTCGGTATGACAAAAGTCACACAAAGGAAAGTCTTGCACTTTATTTGAAGTGGAGACCCTGTTGTAGCCAGTGCTAACTTCTCCACCGATGCAATGTGCATGAGCAGTATCTATAACAAAAATACATATGTTCAAACAAACAGCATTTAAATTGCATTTCTGGTGCTATGAGCCACCATTCTAGTAAGTCCACGGGTTACGTAAAAAGTAAATTTACAAATTATTACATATAAGAACGGTCAAATATCATACATAAAATTGACATCCACTTAGTGCATATTTATTTAATCTGCAATAAAGATCAGAATTTCCCTTTGTTTTTAAAGGTGCCAAATTGCATTTTAAGTTGACCATTCAAATAAAATTTTTTACTATTTAAATAAGCAATATAAAAGTACTTAAAGTTGTGACTTGCCAGAAATTGTTTGAACTGGATTATTTGAATAAATACATTTATGCAGAAATTATTGTGAAGTTTACATTTTTTATTACACCATTTTAAGAAAAAAAATGAAGCTTTGTGCGTTTTATTAAATGAAAAATGCGATTTTATGAAACAAACTGTATTTTTGTCTAGTAAGGGTTTGGACACAGTAATAACATTTTATAAAATAAAGCAAAATTATTCAATAATTATCTCCAACAACAGCATAGTTGTGGAAATGAAAAATTGCCGAAGCTCTTTTTGACATCAGCTCATTAGTGATTTCAACAAATATTTTGCTTTGTCATCGTGATACGTGTATTTCCATGGTGACATGGCAGAAGAATACAAATAAAAATAACTCTCCATTTACTACTCTCCATATGGTAATGGCAATTCACCATATGTCACACTATGTTATTGCTTGGACTAATGTATGTGTCCAAGATTATTGGAAACCTTGTTACACTAGGAATTGCTGTGACAATTAAGACAAATGTTTGCATAAACTGTATACTAACCCACGTTTCCTTCTTGCCATCAGGATCAAAGAATATGAGATGTGTTGCTGTCAGGTAGAGCGTGCCCACTGATGGTTTCTTGGCATTGAATCGATCCAACATGCGTACATTTTCTACCTGTGCGTAACAAAAAGCATCGATGAACTGTAGTGACAGTGACAACAGATCCTCATGCCTTTGTTATTATAATTATACCTTTCGGATTCCTCCCAAACCTCCACCATTAACCGGTTTCTCATTTTCGGTTTTATCGTCTAGCAAGAGCCATGATTTCAACAATCCATACATGGATCTGGCTAACGTGAGCCCGAAACTGAGGAACAGGTTGGCGGCCGTGTTGACAGATTATTATTATCGACCGACAACGATTTTAAAAGATGAATAAACGGTGCCGATATGAGTGGAAAATCGGGTGCGCAGCGACCGTTTCGATCTGCAAATATGGCGTAAAAGGGCTTCTCTAGTCAAAGATCGATAAAGGGCCTCGCCAGATGCAAAGCAAAACGACAGCCTCCAAACAGGGACCGACACATTATTTTCTCTGTTTTAGTTGAGCATTTCAATACAAATGGCCTTGGCAGTGAGATTATTTGCCAGCAATTACCTATTAAGCATGCATTATATAGTTAATTTTAATGAATCAAGTCTAAATCGCTTTACATTAGTGCTCCGGAGAACTGCAGTGAAACCAATATTTCGCTCTTATGGGTCGCTTTGCGCAAAAAACTAATTTCCGGTTTCAATTAATTAATCATTTCAATTAGAATAATCTCTAATTTTCTATCGATTCTGGCATACTATAAGTTGTGCAGAATGAGATCATTGTTACATTTGGAATAAAAAAAAACAAAAATTATGATATTACAACTAATTAGGTTTATCACATTTGTGTAATATAGTCTAATATTATTTTTTTCCTGAATTTCAGTTCATTACAAACATGTGCAATAAATACCCGACACTGGAAATTTGCGATTGTAATTAGTTTATTATCGCATTTGATAACTGGAAAATTATTTGCTTTGATCTAAACCACACAACAATGTGTGTATTATTTCTCTATGTATTGAAACTTTTATTGCAGTGCATAAACATTATTTTTAAAAATGATACCGCAAATTTGTGAATTATAATATTGTTTCATCAAGGAGTTTCATTGACCTAATTTGAGGCAATATGAACCAAATACCAATGCTGTTTACAATACTATAAAATGTAGATAGGTAATGAACTTTGAGTTTGCCGTTTCTTCAAATATTACACATTAATTGTGCAAATGCATTCACTAAAAAAAATAAACAATAACAAAAAAACTCTAAAGTCGCATTCAAACTTCTTTGCAAAAATCATTACACCGGAAGTTCGATGAAATCTTGTTGAAATAAATGCCTCTACGAGCTAAGAATAAATATATTGTTAAGAAAATGAATTTATAGAATTGTGGTAATATACGTGCATCAAAATAGCAATTAAATTAATCGCGTATCAGAGTATACTACACAGCTAGAAGTTGCACACGGTTTACACAAATTAAAAATATATAATTAATTTGAAAAATTGAACGTTTAGTGCCATTTTTGGTTAATTAAGCATGCCAATTACGTTTCTCTATCAACTGGTCGATAAAAGGATAAAACATCAGGTTATTTTGAGTGAATACAGCCACATGACATTCGGCATTCAATCCTTTGTTGCGGCCATTTCCCGCCCGTTTTTCTACAGTTTATCACACCTAAGATAAAGCCGAGTTCGAATTTCTTATGTGATAGGAAATATGAGCGCTAAACGAGTGTGAAAAAGACAAATTATTTATCAAACAGCCGTGTACCTTTGGCGTTTTTATCACTTCCATTTCGGTCTCCACACTGATGACGTCAGCGGTCAGCGACAAAAGCACCAATCGCTGCGTAGTACATTCGCCTAAAACACGAAACGGAACTTGTTTCACTGCATATTGCAAGGCATTTTGTCATAACAAAGGATTAATTGACAATTTCTTTTTGTAATTACTACCTTGTTGCTCAAAAATCCACATAAAATACCGACTAAATTTGTGCAAGTTCGTTTGAGGTTTGAAGTTGTGAACATTTCAGGTTTTACGTCTTGCACATTGCTCAGCAGAATAACGAAAACATTATTGCTCTCGCTGCGAATCGCAAAAATGGTAATATTTCTACGTAAACCGGATTATTTTGTACTTTGCCTCAATTATATTAACACGTGGAAAGTTTTGCGAAAGGATGTTGGAGTTTTATATTATGTTTATTGAAGTAAATTTGGCAAAGCGTCAATTTCGTGCAACTTTCTTGCAAGCTTTCGTCGTGCGTGCAATATAGCTTGTACTATTTTGATGTTAGATATTGCATGCAATTTGTTGCAAGCGCAATATAATTGTAAAAAGCTTTTCAATCGCGAAAATGTTATTTCATATTCCACAGAATTTTGAAAGAGAGAAAGCTGCTGACTCCAAGGTTATTCAAGGCCCCTATGGGACACCAGACATGATGCTGAGCGGGTAAATTACATTGTGAAAAACTATAACGAATATCGTTTTAATTGACAGTGTACTTAAATTTTAGATTTTCTCGCCCTCAAGACCTCACAATGGTTCATCCACTGGAACAGCATTTAAAAAATGTACGAAATGAATTTAATTTTGTTGCTGAAATCTTCCAAGATGAATTTCTCATTTGTGCACATTACTTTACAGCACCACAAAAATGTTGACAAGAGTGAATTTACCATGCTAAGGAACACACAAGGTCTTCATGCTCCTTTGCGTTTGATAATGGAAAGAAAAGCAGCTATTCAGGTAGCATTTGGTTACAATCTTATTGGTTAACAATTAAGAGTTTTTATTACTGCATGTGATTTACAACTTCTATGAACTTACTAGGTGAATAGACTTCCATTTCTACCAAGTTCCAATGTCATGTTGGATACTTTAACAGGCAATGACGAAATGATCACATTTGAGGATATCTTGAATGGTATAGTAATAAGTCTTGGTACACTACTGATAATACCCGTGAGAAATAATCTGTAATTTCTTGTTGTATTTAGATCCAAAAGATCATGAAACTATGGTGTGCCCTCATCTAGCAATGGAGAGAGCTTTAGGCTTCGCTTGAAATGGCAAAACTTGATCTGTACACTTATATCAGTTGTAAAACCTGAATACTGTTAATAAAATTGTCCAGTACACATTTATTATAGTTCTCTTTTTATTTGGATTATGTCAATCCTGACTAACAGCATTATTTACAATCTCTAGAAACAATACTAAGTACATTAATCAAACTACAATTATAACATTTCAATACCGTTGAACATTTCAATCTGTGTTCTTCAACTGAGGTGGCAGGTTTAGGAAAATGTAATCACCAGCGTATGCCTGAAATACAAGAAAATAAGGTCATGGTTTATAAACCAAAGTTCAATGAAGGTTTTAAGTAGTTAAACACCAGTGGAATGCACGATTTTCATGTAAATTATACCGGATAAATACTAACTATGCCCAATGTAGCAGCAAAAAACGCAATGCTGGAGAACAGAGCTATATTGTATTTAGCTTGCTTCTTGCTGTAAGCCTCTTGCCACGAACCACTAGGAAGTGGCAAATCGCTCATAGTCGGGGGCTTGTAATGAGCCGGTGGATGATAACTACCACCGGACATGGTTCTAGTTCCACGACCTAAAAATTGATCATTTACTATCAAATTACATTTCTAGAAGTAAATGGTAAGTAGGGTGTAGTTATCAAAAGAATAATACCTGCGATAGAACGGATAATAACGCGACCTACAGAAGCCATTTCTTTAGAATCTCGCGTGGAAATGTGGAAGCACCCTGAAAACAAGATGGCGGAGGTATAAAATGTGGGCAACAAGAAAAGGCGAACTTGTTGGCCTTCGATCAAACTTGGGATCAAATTAAAATTACGTACTCGCGTCCCATTAGTATCCTATAAACAAATCTCACAATATAAATGTAATATTTAATCAATATTATTATTGATCAACAAAGTGCACGCGATTATTTTTCGACGCGTCATCTAGTATCGGAAGTGAACAACGTTTTCATCACGGTCTGAGCAGTGCTGCACCCTGGTGGCCAAATACGGAACCAAATCATTCGTTCAGTGTTTCGTCTGATCGCTTGCGACGAGTTACAAAATCAAGGATAATTAACTGATCGATGAATGAATTTGTAATAACCTATGGACAGATTTCAATGGTGCGATGGCCATCTGGAAGCCAATGAACAATTTGTCGCAAAACAGATTGGCGTTCGCATTTACGATGGCGAAAGCAAGGTAAAAAAAATTGAACCGTCACTATAGGCCTACTTATATGCTAGAAATGTGTATTTTATTTTGATATTTTGGAAAAAGACGTCGTTTGATTACGGTGATCTGACGCTTACTACCAATCGACTTGTGTGGAAAACTCAACGCGAAAATGCAGGGGTTTGTAAAATGCATGTTAATTAAAACTAGAATAAAATATCAGATCCAAGATCAGATGTTCGATGTTTTGCAGGCAGCCACCATTCAGGGGTATAAATCATGAATTAATAGTAAATTAAAAATGGGTTTTATTTGTTAAAAATGTCATCACCATTTCGTAAAAATATCACCAGCGCAGGACGGACTGAAGCTATTATGGTTTTATTGATTTTCCTAAATTTGTATTTATTATTGTTTGTTTCATAAAAATGGTACTTAAAACTTTATATTGTTTATTCGTATTAAAAACAGGATTTAACACTATAAATTTCCCGGCATTCCTATGCATTTAGACAGTATTTTAAAATTATTTACATGGTCTTCAGGTAAACTGCAACCCTGAGCAAAGCTGTCAATTATAATTATATTGCTGCATATGAAAATCTAAGAGTTTAAAAAAAGATTTTGCAATCTAAAATAGTTGCATGTGTAAGTTTTTAAAAAGTAATTTACATTATTGTTTTCTAATTATGTACCAGAAATGCATTTCAATGCATTTGTCTCTTGTTGTTTACGTGGAAGAGGAATCAGCTGGTATTGGGAGAAGGTAATCCACTCCTACACACAACACTCAAATGATATTAATAAAATAATGAAGGCATATAAATATGTAAACGTCGGCATGAATTTCCTCTGTGGCCCACTCTATAGTCCCAAGATAGCAGTTCATGTGACACACCCACCATCAAACAAACCGCCAGGGCCTCTACATTACAGTCCAAACTGCTACGTTAAGTTCTCATTCCGAGAAGGTGGAGCCACCCATTTCTACAAATGTCTAGTTGAGGAGCTTAGCCGGAAGAGGTGGGAACCTCTTCCAGCACCCATCGTCACACCTGCCAACCCCACGGTTAAAATGCGCAAACATGCACTTTAAAATCAGGAAAATAAAAACATACTTAATGCATGCGCCCTTCTGCATTTTTGCAGACACGCCAGGTGAGGGCTGGAATAGTGGGAATTGAACGAAAAATTCAAGAAAAGCAGAAAGAAACCAGTGCTAACATATCCAAGGCCTTCGAGGATCTCAACAAGTTGATGGAGATGGCAAGAGATATGGTAGGATTGGCCAAAACAATTTCCACAAAGATCAAGGAGAAACAGGGAGACATATCGGAAGATGAGGCATGTATTTGTTGCAACAATATACGTAAACTATCCAGAATAAGTTTCAAATATGATTTAGTATCTCACAAAAAATAATTCATGTATGTAATAATAAAATGTGTTCCAATAATTCGGGAAAATGCATGAATTAATTCCCGATTATTTACATGCAAGCGTCTTTTCTTTGTACATATATGTAATGAAACTGAAGTAGTAATTATATGATGCATCCAGGGTGCACATATAACAATTGAAGAATTGGATATTAATCCCTATCTTTGAGATGTACAATTTACATATTTAAATTGGTGGACATATACTCTTATCAGCAGTGTTTTCGGCGGTAGAAATTAAAGCACTTGCTCAACAAACCTTGAAACAATGTCAAGGCCCAATTTACTCGTGCACTAACGACTTCCAATCGAATCTAACAGGTGTAACACGTATAATTTTGTATTATCTATTTCTCTTTCTGGATACTTTAATTTGATAAACACATTGTCATTTCCTTTAATTCAATGCAAACATCTAATCTGACTTATAATTAAAGCTGCTGCTTCACTACTTTACGTAGAACAGCATGTAATCTGAATAAATTTCTTTTGTAGCTATGCACAGTTTATTAATAACCCTCCACGGTTTTTTGTTGTTTTTTAGACGATCCGTTTCAAATCATATTTGCTGAGTTTGGGTATTGATGACCCAGTGACAAGGGAATCGCATGGTTCAGGAAGCTCCTACCATAAAGAGTTGGCTAGAGAATTAGCCACCTTCTTGGAGCAGCCCATAAAAGTAAATTTGTCTTTTAATATGCCATTACTAATGTTATGAAAAGTGTAATCATTCAAATTATAACAGGATGTGGGAGGAATGATGGCACTGACAGACGTTTATTGTAGAGTGAATCGTGCTCGTGGACTCGAGGTACAAATAATGTCAAGTGCAGCGACATCCTTAAACTACATGCAGTACTTTGTTCTGGACATTAAAAAATATTTAGGATATTGTTGCACTGTACAGAACCATACATGAGTGTCACAATTTAGTTTTTTTATCAACAGCTGCTATCACCAGAAGATCTGTTGAATGCTTTGAAAATGCTAGAGCCATTAAGGTTACCAATCAGGTATAAAATTCAGTATTATTTCCTCCATTTAAGGAGTATAAATCTGTATTATATATACTAAACTGACATGTTGAACTAGGTTACGGGTGTTTGATAGTGGAGTGATGGTTCTGCAATTGCAGACTTTGAGTGAAAATGAAGTTGTGCAGCAAATTATCAAACTGGTATGGGGAAAAACTAGTATTGTTGACATACAAATAGGTCATGATGTACATTTTACAGTATGTATTTTGTTGTGTTCTACTTGTTGCAGCTGAAGGAAAAAGGTTCCCTGACTGCAGAAGAACTATCTCAAATTTTAGGACAATCTGTTGTATTAGCCAAAGAAAGGTTAGTATTTTGTTTAGTTTCGCTTTCCTTACCATATATAAAATGTATTTCTCCTCTCTCCATAGATTACTAACAACTGAAAAATTTGGAGGAGCCTGCATTGACGACTCTTCAGAGGGACTTCGCTTCTACCCGAATCAATTTCTAACACAGGGCACTACTTAAAACAATTGTATCTAAAACGAACCATATAGCACTATTGTCAACGGTCCGGATATCCTTGAAAAATAAAACAACAGTTTGAATACTGCAGCTATATGCATTAAAGTGGTCTGGGAGGTTTGCAGGTGAAGTGAGATGGGGTGGATGGAGGGAAGGGAGATGTGTGTACAGCAAATAAGAACCAGGTAGCATCCTGGTGCCAAAAGCACAGGACCAACATGCAAACAAACAGTGGAGAGGAGATGCGAGGTTTGGAAAATTGACTTTTTTGACTGTCACAGCGTATCATATATACAGTATAGTCAAAAACAGGATCCCCCACCTCCACTTCCTCCCAACATGATCCCCTACAACTGTGGCACTGCAGTATAGGGGGTTTGAGCCTGCCAAGTCCACATACAATGAATTTCACGCCCAGTTAAGAAACTACCACGTACGTACTTTTCCATAAGATACACAAACACACCCATCGACCACAAACGGGCTTAGGTAACGTCTCATCGTGGCAAATCGCCTTCTTGCATTGTGCAGTCGGCTTCGGGTTGTGCTGGTGAACGGTTGGATTAATACTTAAAAGACTTGAAACGTGGCCATGTTGTTACGTGTTACAACACCGGACGCGTATTACAAGGCTCATGAATGTTGTCATGGTACAGGATTTGAGGACAGGGAGTCGCGCATAAAAATACCAACATCGTCATCCAAAGTAAAGCCCTGAAGGCGCCACTTGGATTTTCGCTTCACCTCTTCTGGTTGGGTGTGCTACTGCTGCTGCAAAAATGCCCTTCCCTGACAAAGCCCAACCCAGATCCAGCCCTGACAGACAAGTGTGTACAGCCATCTTCAGGTGGCTGCCCCATGGCTGCTGGTGAGAGATCATCCTCAGACTAGCTCATCATCATCCCACGTCCATTTATATACTTTTTCTTAAGACCCACACGTGCAGTAATTAGTGCTGTAATCGCTTCTCTTAATTCTGTTCCCACGGTGCATTTCACGATTGCATCATGCACTAGCTAGTGTACGATGTACAATATGCAGTGTACAGTAGGTTCATTTACAGCAACACTATATACCTATACACTTGTCATACTAAGGTGGTCATTATAGCAGTTGTGAGGATTTTATTGTGAGTAACGAGTAGTAAATTCAACAGTTTTCACAGACATATTTGTGTGAAATTAGTCACAGTATGACAGTATAAGCTTTCATGTTGGCAATACAGTGATTTATAATTCTGCAATAATTGAAATGAGCATATTTGTTTTAAGATACACATGAAATAATGTCATAAATGTTATCAATTTGGGTTGACAATGTGTTTCAATTGCAATTCTTTACATTTATTTACACAATCCGCAATTTTATCCCTAAACTTTACCCTGCATTTTGTTTATTTGTACATATTATAATTTAAAATAACTTATGCTATAATACTGACAAAGTAGTAAAAAGTGCTATCATTGCAAGATAAAAGCATAATATATCAACTAACATGCATATTCAACTCTCCTCATCAAGCATCTTCTTAAAATGGCATATTTTTAACTTGTCTATGTTACTATCTCATAGAAAGACAATAAATTCCCAACAACTTGTGTATAGGTCAAGAAGTACATTGTCATACATTTTATCACTAAGTTTCACTCTTGGTTTCACAAAGCATAAAAAGTTCCCATGTTATGTAAATTTAAATCGACGGACCTTTTTGAAGTTGCAAACAAACTAAAAATGTGAAACTTTTACAATATTTTTTCCCTATTAAACACACTGATACACTGAACTTCCCATGAGATAAAAATGCAATAAACGCTATAGATATCAGGTATTTTTTCTGCAAAGTAATATGTATTGGATTTTAAAGAAGGAGCAAGAAGAAAATGTGGAAATAAAACATGACCAATGAGATAAGAGTAATTTTTTGCAATATATAATATACAATCTTGACTGAGTAGCTTTGTAATATATAACTCGTTTGTGAACTTTCGATTTTCTTTGTAATCCTAGAGTTGCTTGTATAGAGAATGCGTTTTGGATGAATGCCACCCAGCAAGTCATTTTATAATTGCTATTTTTTCCGCAATTTTTTCAGAAAGTAAAAGGCATCCATTACTCGGTTTGCTGGTGCAAAATGCAAGTTCCCCCACGTATAAAAGCGCGAGTTAGTCTATTTTTTCCCTTCTAATTGAGGATATACGCTCTCACCATATAAAGTTTCGAAATAGCTGCCATATACATGTACCATGTTTTTGCGGCAAGAAAATATCCAAGGCGCACGTTGGGCCAACAAAATTTACAATAGCCCCAAATCGTCCTTGCTTTTCTATATACACATCTTTTCCATCTGTAAATCTACACATCAGCAAGCCTTTTTCTTTTTCCCTCTTTTCTATACTATAATATAAACGAAGCCGCTTGCTGCAAATATCGTCCACCATATCTGTAAATCACAATTTCTGCTGGCACGACCTACCTTCCTTCCTTCCTTCCTTCTTGTGATAGGTATACAACCCACTCATGCAGCTATCTGAAACGAACACAAGAAATTGGTTCGAAAATTCCGGTTTACAAAATGGCCGCCATCTGCGACAAGATGGCGCCCATTTCTCCAACGACCGTTCATCCAATGAATTATCCGTTCAATATGCATGTCCTCTCAATTACGATCTTTATAACAGGTATATACCTGCAATAAACCATGGCACAATATCGAAATATACAAACAATGTTTTCTCACTTGAAATCTTTCTTCCGCATTTCTTCATAATTACAATGTTATTTTGACCATATAAAAAGCAAAAATCGCCTAATCAATATATATATATATACAATTAGAAAAATTATTACCCAATGCTTTTATGTCAAAAAGTGTTATAAATTAATAAATATATGTATCTCATGCACCATCTCGCCCTGCATGCAATTTGGTACATGATATGGCTAATGCCGGCTAATGCTCTGTTATACGACGGTGATTATTGTTATTATTACTACAGTATTATTGTCGTTATTATATTATTGTTTAGAATTTATTATTATTACTACGTCAGATCATAAACCGATAACTGCAAGTACATATAGAAGCTCATAATCGAAATTTTATATTATGCAGCACACCCGCATTTTACAATGTGAGAGGATATAGTGGGATATTGTTGCTCACAACTCTACATGGATACTTCAAGGGAGAAAGCTTGAAATTACGCTCCACAGGATATAACAGATAGCCTATTTTCTATCGCGTCATAGAGGAAAGAAAACGAAGGTAAGCCTATTAAATTAAGACTACTCATCTGTGCATAGTACACTGTCTTTTTTAAAAAACAAAAACATACTTTTTAAACCTGGCGGATAAACGGAGCAATAGACATTGGTTTGCAAATGTTCATAATAGCTGTATTGTGTCTGCTATATGGGTGGATAAAAGTTTGAAAGAAATTTGGCAACAAATTAGCCGCATTAATTTCGCATATGCATGCATATGCATGACAACCTATATAGGAAAATGCATTTAGTTTTACCAAGAGTGGATGGTTTTACTGTGCGCGCTATATAAATTAATCAATATCTAGTAATAGTCTCAATACCACAGAATTTACGTGGCACACAGTTTCAGTTGGTTTTGGAAAAACGTCCAATAATACTAATAATTGTTTCAACTTTTTGCCTGCTGCCCTTCAGATAAAAGTTGGCTTCACTGCGCTGGCATATTGCTGTCCACATGCACGACTCAAATTCTAACCAATGTTCTAACTCAACATGAAGTGTTATACAAGGAATTTTCTATATTGAAACCATCCCTCATTTTCCAAAGAAATCATGATTGTCTATAATTAAGATGAGTGGGGGCTGTATTAATTATTGCTGATTAATAATTTCAACCTTTTCCACGTGTTGATTTTTCAGGTCACCTGAATATTTCTGTTGCAAAAATAAAATGTAGCCTTATTCACACACGTGCATGCGCCATATGTGTTATTTCTTAATTTTCATTTTATAATATAGTTTACTATATACCTGTATGACAGCAAACAAATGGCAAATATAAAACTTTGATGCTTGCATGAATAGGCCTATACTGGTCGTTATATTACATCGAAATTATTAGAAATATATTTGCATAAAATTATTTTTGTGTGAACAGATGTTGCTGTCTGTCCTAAATGCTCACCAAGGTTTAATTGCAAAGTGAATCGAGAAAATGAATCATCTGCATGTATGCAAATCAAATAGAATAGGCCTATATAAAAATCAAAAATAATAAAACAGATATTGCACAAGATCAAATTCCAAGCTTTGAAGTCCAAATTTTTATCATCATGCATAATGATCATATACAGCTCATTGATAATGATCGACACAGCACAAAGATTGGCAATGTTGTGGAGCTTATGCGTTTATTTTCCCTGTTTCTCAACAGATGGCGCGCAATTGCGCATTGCATGGCTATTGCACATTGCATATTGGAGCGAATTGCTGTTCGTTGCGACTTTATCGACTAAACTCGCATTTTACAACTTTAGCTAGCTATATATCTTCATATTTCGTTACTTAAAAAATTGCATGCAAATTATCAAATATAATAACAATATTCATCTATATTTATAGGGCCTACATGTTGATGCATATGTCAATTCAAAGTTTTCTCAATGGCTTTAGAATAATCGATCGCAAGAGTAAAGTAAAAGAAGCCTTGAAAAGTGGTGCATTAAATATTCTTGCTCTGCACCCATATGGGTCTAAGGACGAGTTAGCAGGCTTGCTTGCGAGATTAGGGAAAAAATATGCGAGGTTAGGGCCCCCGGGTTCAAACACTGCCTGTGTACAGGACCCATTACAGGCTGTCAATTTAAGTGCAAAACGCTCAAGATATATAGGAAATATAGGAAACCTTAATAAACAATATAGGAAATTATAGCGCAAATTCACTAAAATATAGGTAAATATAGGAACCTTAACATCTTTTTATCT
>JAQIWR010000110.1:0-29714 GCA_034695945.1 Glomeris hexasticha
AAAATTCAGGCAGTGTTTTGAAGTAAAACGCACTGTTTTTGTATTTTTTGCCAACTACCCTTGCAAGATAGTATAACTTGCAACATTAAAGTGTGTTACGGTCGTCTGTAAAACGCCGATTGCGTGCTAACTAAGCGTTTATTCGAAAACTTACCGTGAACGTAAATTATTCGCAATGGTTAAATACATCTTAAAATACAATTTCCGTTAATTTTTAGAAAGTTAGGTTAGGTTCGTTAACCATTGGTGTTGTTAACTCGCATGATCTGCAAACATTGTGTGGTTAACAAACCAGACCTAACTCTCTGAAAACAACGGAAAGTGTTTTGTAAGATGTACTTCGACCTTCCAAACAATTTACGTTCACGGTTAGTTTTCGATTAAATGCATAGTTAACGCGCAATCTGCGTTTCACGATGCATACCAAGTATTTCTGCAAAACGCTGGTAGGTGTCGCGCTTGTTGAAAACGGCCGTTTCCTTCTATCCTTGCTATTTGTTATAGTTATAGTTAACGAGTAATTAAATTAAAAGTCCGCGATGCGGGGGATCGCGTGTATAATTAGATTTCCTTGGTTGCCAGAGGGGTTGCGACGCTCTTGGTTGCACAGCTCGATAGCGCATCACGCGCCACGATTCGATCCAATTCGATCGACCTTTGGAACGACCGATCGACGAGCGTACGCCCCTCCGGCAAAAATGGAACTTTCATTTAAATTGTAACCGCAAATTTTGCTTGGGGAATGAAAATAAATGTTTCCCCCATTTTGGAGTGAACTAGCTGTCCCGAAAGTGTAATTTACGATTTACGTTAGAAAAATGGAGTCTTTAGCGAGAAAAACTTGCTTTCAGCAATGAGCTGCTTTCAGCCAATCAGGTTGCGTAATTTGCCTCGGTCAATTTGAATTCCAAAATGGAGCAGATTGGAACGTTTGAAATTCTGGAACTGTTTTAGAATTCGCTTCGAAAGCAACGTTTGGTTTGATATATTTTTGATTCCTCAGACAGCGGTCCTTCATCTTGGCCTCAAACGAAGACACCGCCACGCTTCGAGACGTTCATGATGACCGGTGACCTTATCCTTAACCTGAACGCCCAGGCTTCATCCAGTGCCACAGCCCTTCTGCTGCCAAAGACCAAGTGCGTGGACAGCCTGACATTCGGCCAACCGGCGTCCACCTCGTCTCCCGCCAGCCCCGAAGAGACGTCGTCATCCTCATCCGACTCCGCCACCAAAAGGGCCTCTTCCAAATCCACACCTCCTCATCCTCCACCTTCTTCCTCTTCTTCCAATAAGAACAATAATAACAATACCAACAGCATCAATAACAACAACAACACGAATCGGGGCTCTTCGTCGGCGTCCTTCGGGTACGCGGGAGGTTTCGTACGCACCTCCAAGTCGGAGGACCACCTGCAGAAGGACTCTTTGACGACGGTGAACATCGACATCGACGACGACATGGCCTCTTCGCTGAACACCCTGATGGACACGCGGCACGAGAACCCGGCTAGCGAGAGGATCGTGTGGACGTACAACGCGCCGGTCAGCCAAGACACTTCGTCCTCCTCGCCGCAGTCTTCTTCGCCCACGTCCCCTTTGCAGTCTCCCACTTACAGGCCCTTGAGGTCGCCTTCGCCCACCAAACCGATGAGTGCGAGGAGAAGGGCCGGCAGCGCCGACGATGGGGCCACGACGGGCAACTCTTCATCGCCGTCACCGTCTTCGTCTTCCTCACCTTTGCCTCCTTCCACGCCTCCTCTGGCGTCCACGTCCACTTCGGCCCCTGCCAGGTTAGGGGACGTGGGTGGTGGACAACAGTCTCAGGTGAGGAACGTGGAAGGCCAAACGGGCAAGGAATCGGCGGCGGACAGGGAACAGAGAAGTGCGCGTGGTGGTTCGATGGATGCAACAAATGTTTATCACAAGGTAAATATTAATCGTAAAGCAAACTTGTTTGAAATGCAAGTAACATTTTGCTTACATTATTTATTGGAGTTGTGAATGTCACAGATATTTTTTAAATAGATAAAATGTCGCGGCGAGCAAATATCAACTACGTATCGTGGAAATGAGAAAATATTTGAATCACGTGATTAGTACTAATCTATAAAATGTAATCGACTAATCGACATACAAATAACATATCAATGGAATGTTATTTTTAGTCATTTTACCCACAAAATCTCTACACTGGAAAACCTGTTTATGGTGGAGAGTTTTGCGGTCCCTGGATATTACACCATAGACAGATTTTACTGTAGTATATTGTCTATTTTTCTGTTAACCATTCCATTAACGTTATCTCGTTTAACGGTGTTACTAAGTACTGAGAGGTTGATATTGATTTTGCTTTTGAGCAGAAAGAAGAGAGTTTTGCG
Source organism: Glomeris hexasticha (assembly GCA_034695945.1). Lineage (NCBI taxonomy): Eukaryota > Metazoa > Arthropoda > Diplopoda > Glomerida > Glomeridae > Glomeris > Glomeris hexasticha. The sequence goes on from JAQIWR010000110.1 coordinate 2,382, forward strand.
GACTTGTCTCGCAAATGGCTGAACGCGGCGAACGTCGCTTTTAAACATACACCAAAGTCCGAGCTGTTATCTTAATACCTGTACTACATGTTGTTGTTTACAGAATGAACGTTTTATCGACGAACCATCGTCGGCTTCGGCAGGGGCAACGCCCACAGCTGCCAAAGTGGCCAGGACATCGCGCGCGCTCCAGGAATCCGAGTCATCAACGACCACCAGGGACTCGTTGTACCAAAAGACGATGACGGAACTCACATCCAGACTGGTGGACAGGGAGCATTCGGAAGGTCCATCTTCGATGACCATGGCCTTGCTGAACAAGGAGGGCAGTGGAAGCCCGCGCAAGATGGCTTCACCTCCACCCGAAGACGATTGGGACATGGACAGCCTTCGCAGCTTCCATTACAGTCCAAAAGCAGTGGACATGCCATCAGCTTGTCGATTGGCCAAGAGGCTCTACCACCTCGAGGGATTCAAACGGTCCGATGTCTCGAGACATCTGTGTAAAAAGTAATAAGTGCATTGGTAAAATATGGGAAGACGTTGCGTGAGGTTATTGCGGTTACGAATTAGAAAAACAATTCGTAGCGTAACGGTAAAAATAGATGCATTAAAGTTTGTCACGTGAGATTAAACAACACTAGTGAGTGCAGCAAAATTTAAGTTGCACTTAACCTCATTTGCAAGTGTTTTCCCGTGTGCAATCTGATCCTCTAAATTAGAAAATGGCGAATTTTGAAGTGCTGGAAGTTTGCTGTAATGCTTGTTTTAATTTGGAGCTCGCTGATATATTTCAGTAACGAATTTAGCTTCGTGGTTGCCGAGGAATATTTGAAGTTTTTCGATTTCACCGGGGACACGTTGGACCTGGCGCTTCGAAAGTTCCTGCGACAGTTCGCGCTCACGGGTGAAACGCAGGAAAGGGAACGCGTTTTGTTGCATTATTCCAAACGGTTTTTGGATTGCAATCCGGGCACTTTCAATTCCCAAGGTGAGTTCACTAGCTTATTATTATACCTGTAAGTATTATACTCAAAGTTGACATTTTTCCTTGCAGACGCAGTTCACACGTTAACGTGCGCGTTGATGCTTCTCAATACAGATCTTCACGGGCAGGTTTGTATTTCTGAATTGTTTTCTTATTTTTTCACATGCAGGTTTATGTTATTTGCTGCTTTAAATACTTGCAGAACATCGGCAGGAAAATGACATGTGCCGAATTCATCGACAACCTTTCGGAGTTAAACGATGGAGAAAATTTCCCACGTGATGTGCTCAAAGTCTTGTATCATTCGATCAAGACGCAGCCACTTGAATGGGTTTTGTATGTTTCTTTTTCTATTGTTACACCATAATCTTTGATACGGTCTGTTTACAGCCATAAATAAGGTAGATTTCTTTCTCGTACCGTGAAGTGACGACGAAGAGTATGACGAACTGAACGCGACGGTTCCCGAAGTTCACAAGAGAACTGCGGAGGAAAGAGCAAACATGATCGGACACAACCCTTTCTTGGAGGTATTATATTAATATATGCTACAAATTATTATGCATGGAACTCTATGAGAAATGCGGACTAATTGAAATTAATAAGGTGCTGAACACCGCGAATGCAACGGAGTATAAGAAAGGTTACGTAATGAGGAAGTGCTGCATTGATCCAAGTGGGAAAAGAAGTGAGTAGATTTGTCTTTTTTTTTTACAATGCTATTATTATACACTTGGATTTATTTATTACAGCTCCATTTGGAAAGCGGGGTTGGAAAATGTTTTACGCGACACTCAAGGACCTCGTACTTTACTTGCATAAGGTTGACGGTTTGGTTTATTAGGGAAATAAAATGAGAGATGAATATAGTGTACTGAACTGCTTTATGTTTCGAGTAGGATGAACACGGCTTCAAGAAGAACCAGTTATACGATAACCTGCATAACTCGATCAGGGTACATCACGCGTTGGCCACCAAAGCTACCGATTACACCAAGAAGCAACACGTCTTCCGGCTGCAGACATCCGAATGGGCTGTTTACCTTTTTCAGACTAGGTAATTTAGTTAGTTGTCTGTGCTGAATTCGACACGGTGAAGTAATGTCATGTTTACGGGGACGTTGTTACAAATTGAAGCGATTCCAAGGAGCTGCAGAGTTGGATAGACACTATAAATTTCGTGGCCGCCAGTCTCTCGGCACCTCCTTTGGCCGGTCCCGTGGGTTCTCAGCGCAAATTCCAGAGACCGTTGTTGCCATGCACTCACTCCAAGCTCAATTTGGTACGGTTTAAAATGCTCCAAGCACCTGCCTCATATATTTTATGTAACGCGCTTGACGTGACTTTGGGGAATTTTGCGGAATGCAGAAAGAGCAGCTGCAGGATCATGAAAATCACGTAGTGCAACTGGAACTGGAGTCGGAAGAACACCGGACAAGGGTTCCCGAAAGGGGATCACGGTCACGCATGCTGCAGGAGTACCAGGAAAAAGAAGCCTATTTGCAGTTTGAGGTAATAAATTCATCATAGTGTAGCCATATCATCTGCTGTTGTTGACCGTGCGCGTAAATGGCGTCTGTGATTTTAGTTCAAGAGGTTTTTCTCGTATAGTATATATTATTGATCGAGGAAGGGCGTCAACAGCCATTGTTCGTTGAGATTTGTATTGACTTTATTGTATCTTTTTTATAGCTGAAACGCTACAGGACGTACTCGTACCTGTTGCGTTCCAAGATGGCCCAACTTCCCGATCTGGAACATACGTTGGCGGAGACGTGCATCGGGGAAGTGGACGAGAGAGAGCAGGACACCTTAGCCGGAAGCCCTTGCACCAAGGACCGTGCCACCGTGGCCAGCAGCCCAAACGTGGTGCTTCCGGACGCTTCCAAAAGGAACATATCCGATAGGTACAGCTATCGTGCCGCCATCTACAGCGGTGCTAGGAACGGAAACTACGTTTGAAACGTTACCCTAAGAAATTTAGGTTTCTTTTTGGCAAATTTGAACCAAAAACGAAATGAGAGTGTGTCACACGTTGAAGGGCAGGCAGATGGACAGGCAGTAGGTTGAAGTGGTTGCTGCTTCTTCGATGTCCCGATGTCCTGATGTCTCAGCCGGGCTTACACGTTGACACGGTGGCCGGGTTGCGGCACTTTTTTTATTCGATAGTGATACAAAATATATATATATATATATATATAAAAGCAAAGCAATTGCTGGACAATCTTGAGAAAATGAAAAAACGGACGAAGAGAAGTAAGTTGGTGCGTGCGGTGACTCTGCGAAAGGAGGAATTGCCGCGACGTCATTCGGTGGTGACGTCGCCGCCAACTTCCTCGATCCAAGCAAACTCCAGATGAAGTGTATCTTTCTTCGACTAACCGACTAAAAACGACATTCCGACTGACTGATTGGATAACTGGAAGTGCGGCAGGTCCCATTTTACGCCTTTCATTATAGCAATTTTCTTCTTGTCCCGAACTCGACAGTAGCGTGTGGAATTGTTCGTAAAATGCAATGAAATCACTGAAATGAAGCAAATGTTTATTTCAAACTTGTACTTTTTAAACCTTTTAGGTATAAACTAATGTACAATTTACGTTGGTGGCATTTAATCTTCAACCAAAATCACGATTGTTAAAACCAGATTATTATCATTGTTAAAATCTGAATATGAATTTCAACATAGTTTCTTTGTGCAGTTAACCTGCAATAATAAACCTGCACAGTTGACATTTGAGAGTAATTTTTGCGAACAATTCCCAGTGCTGTACGAGTTCGCTCTTTCCTTGCGCTTTTAGGTGACTGGGACCACGGTTCGAAGGAACCTTTGCTGTGCGTGTATGTGTGTGTGTGTGCCCACTGACACCCATTGACACAACTAACCTGCCCTTAATTGCAGCATCTGGTCATGTGGTCTTGTATAAGCTAGTCGAGTTAACAATGCCAATATTTGAAAAAAGTAGAAAATGGTGGAAATGCTCGAGAGAAAGATTGCGGCTGCGATCGGCACTCACATGCAACTCAGGGGTTTGGCGATTGCTAGTTACTTAAACTCTTTGTTGCCAACTGTGTGAATGGTTCTGTTTGTTTGCTTGTTTGTTGAGCATTTTTGCAATGCTGGAGCTGATTGAAAAGTATATACTGAAACAAAATGGCGGCCGGGGAACCGTTAAGCCTAAACTCCTGCAGTGTAACCATTTTTATTAATACAGTCACACTGCACTATTACACATTGCAAATGAGTTTTAGAAGTGAGATATGTTAGGAAAGCAATAAGTTTGATGAAAGTTGCTTCGCGTGCAACGTGCCGATTCAAAACATTAAACGCGGCATTACAAATGTATTTACTGTTCCGCAAAGATTTTTGTTGCGGATGTTTTGAAGTTGGGATATTAATTGTTTTGTAATGCAGTTATTGAATTGAAGGGCACGTTGTAAGAGGAGCAATTCTGTAACATGATGATGATGATCGTGGGCGGCCTTTTGCGTACCCCATGCAAACATTGTGTTATTTCTTGCCGCCAAAGGAGTCCCTGCCCACCTAAAGTCCCCGAGCCATGTCCCGAGTACTTGGTCCTCAGGAACCTACCACCACCGACCAACAAGATGACCAACGGACTGTTAGGCCGCACGCTGTACGGAGGTCCTCTCGCCGCCAAGCCCGTTTACGTCTCCACCGTGTGAAAATTTCACCCCGGTTTTGGGGTCCAAGAAGATCATTACCAAGGACTTATCGGATGAAAAGTATGAAAAACAGTTTCAGTGGTGGCAAGGAACAAATGCCACATTTCCAAATGCAAGAAGATGCGAGTAATTGTGGGCTATTTTGTGCTGCGGTAGCATTTTTGTTATTGCAAAGGTTGGATTTTGCAATAATTCAAGCTTACTCTGAAAAGTATTAAGTAAATTGCATCGTTTTATACTAAGTTTTGATAAGAATAAGTGAAAGTTTGGCTGTCCGAGATGAATGTATGTCTTTTCGCCATCCACTCTGTTCTTCGAAATTTTTCAATCTGCAATTCAATATTACTACATAATATGCAGAGCAAGATTTTCACTACCGCTTTATACTCGTGCTTTTGCTGAACATTATATCAAACGATGTACTCCTCAAACTACACTGGAAATAATCTAGCAAGAGTTGAGCTCCGCAACTCGCCATACGTTAACTCGCGTTGTTAGAAATTGAGATATCCGATGCGGCGTTTTGCAGAGTGGATGGATGAATATAATAATTGAACAAAATCGTGGTAATATACTTATAACTTAACTGTATTTGGTGGTTATAAGGGATTAATTTTGAGATTTTAAACGTTTTCCAGCCTCGTGAAGCGTGGTTTTGTCCGATCGCAGCCGCAAGCGATTTTTATTCGGAACGGTGTGAAAACAAATTCGGAGGTATTGCTCAGAATTGATGATAACTTTGCAATGGAAGGGACAGAAAGAAAGAAAATTGCTCATTGTAAACGGAAAAGAAACTGGGTCAGTCTGAAAAATTACGGTATGCCGCTGATCATTGCTTACACACTGTTTTTAGTTTTCTTTTTCTAATACTCTGTGCCAAAACTTAGTTGGATTTTGTATAACCCCTGAGGTCAATTAAGTGGAGTTTGTATTAGATGGGGAGAAAAGATGTCGGATTTCTTCTCTGGAGATCGTGAAATACCGCAGAGTTTCAAGTTTACTTTTGTGAGTTTTTTACATTGTGATTACAATGCAAAGGTATAAATGCCAACATGTATATGTGAGATTGTTTTTTAATCTTTGTTTTTATGTTACGTTTTGCTTTTAATTTGAAATTAAGATGGGTTCCATGTTATTACTACGTGTGGTGTCCGTCGATTATTTGCAGTTGCCTAAACACTACTTCGGTAAAGAAGATGAAACATAGGTTACTTATACCATGTATAGGCCTATGTAAAAAAAGATACTATATAGATTATTCTATAGGTTCGTTGAATGTGCATTCTTTGACCATCCATTATGATTATGATTATATAAAATATAAAAACGGCATGAAGCTCTTCGACGAACCGCGGTCATGTGTCGATGTAATAACTTTCTGTGTACCGTGCATCTGTTGGAAATTAGACAAACGATGCAATCGATGCAAAAAGCAGTTTTCTCAACACGGAATTAACATAAACGGTTAAAGTAGCCATGAAAGTTTGTCTAGGCAAAGATATGCGTTGTTGTCTCAGGTATATAGAAAGCGAGAGAGCGATGTTAAAGCCGCGTTGAAAATACGCCAACTTGCCATTATAACCGTGCAGCTATACACTTCGATATCAATAAAGTCGGCAACAGTTCAAAATTGTACATATATATATATTATTAGAACAGCATTAATTTAGAAAATTCCAAATGATCATTTTCATATTTAGCGCGCGAAGAATGAGTTGGTTGATATCCCACTGACAACATTTCTACTCAAAATGTAACATCTTTTTCTGTTGCAGCATTCACAATTGACAAATTATTGTTCGGAATATATTTGGAAAGAAAGCTTATGTGCACAAAATGTTTTTACCTAAAATTGAGGACTTTTTAATTGTCCACAATTGTGCAGAACATTTTGACAGCTGTTTCACAGCTGATTATCAGCTGTGTAATGTTAGCTTTTTAATTCAGATTTTAATTGAATACATTTAACAAGAAAAACGACAGCTTCACAATATCATTATTTTCAGAAATGTACAGTTATTGGCCACTGAAGGAAAATATTAGGTTTTTGTATTCAAATGTAATTTCATTTTAAAAGCAAAATAATAATAGTCCCCTTCTTGATAATATGTAAATACAATCGGGGTGGAATTATTTCTTATTCTGAAATTCGACAATGTAAAAAAAAACATTGATCTTTGACATTCAAATAAGATTGTTTCACTATTTCACACGAATTAAGCATCAAATTGGGCTGAACTGACAGTTATTGGCCGGATTAATTCACCTATAAACAAATTCCGCATTTGTTTGAGTTTCAAGGACTTTCCAGCAACTGGTGTGAAAATGCAACACTGATTAAAGACTAGCTTTGTCTAATAGCTGTCAGCTGTGTCTAATAACTGCTACTATAAATTACCTACTTTATTTGATGATGAGAAGTCAGTTAGTTAATTATGTGCATTTGTATTTGGCTTTGACCCAAACATGGTTTTGTTTTGTTGCTACATTAGCTGAGCAATTGCTATATAATTTCCCAGTGTGATTTCCAATATAAATTTGTTTAAATGCTTAAATTAAATGTTACAAACTGTATATTTTACCTGTTTTACTTGCAAATAGCAGTGTTCATTTAATGTTAATTGGGTGACAGTGGTTAGAGCCAGTTTCATGTGTTTTTTTTTCTTCTTGGCCACAAGTTTTGAGAATTTTGCAAAGCCAAAGACCAGGACATGGCACCTGTTGTCACATTGATGTAGGGTCAAGGTTACTCCGTGCAAGGACCTCATTCCTGCCTTTATAGATTTAAGGACCAATGGTGCGGTCGGTCACAAGAAAAAGAAGAAACATTTTGGATTTTGGCAAATGGGTGTTCCATGCAAGTCCTTTATAAAAGGGCGATGAAGGTCAAGGGCCGTTCACTTTCACTCCAACTGCAGACTAGAGCACTGTTGTAGCTATTCATCACTTTTCACCAGAACTTGATGGACAAGGTACTTTGAGCAAGCTTTCAGATTCAGGTGGCCATTTCTTGTTATATTGTTCACTGAATATATTTGTGATTCAGTTTCAGATGTTGACCACCAGTACTTTGCTATTGTTTACTTTGGTTTCTTTGTGCACTGCACACTTTTACCACTCATCATGGACAAGACCACCATATCCTGGTATGCAATGTATTTATTCCACTTTCTAAATATTAATTTTTTATTCATACATGTTCCTGAAAATAGTTTTCTTTCGAATTAATGTGTTTTTAGAAGTGTTTTATGCCAAATTTTTAAATGATTGGATCGATCATGTGTGTGATATAAAAGTAATTTCATTTATTCATGCAGTTATTTCAAAACGTTTCAATGAACAATACAATAACTTGGGATTTGAAATTTGTAACGAGTTAATGCAAAATTGATGAAATATGGGGAAATATTGCCACATATGTATCATGCAGTATACATTTAAAGGTGAACTGACAGGGTGTGATGCAATCAACTGTTGTCTCCGTTTTTGGCGAATCGTGGCTGTCCAAAGGTAGCCAGTCTCCTTTCTAAGCGAATAGCAAGGTGGGTCACAGTCCACTTTTCCCGCCCTGTCAGTTCACCTTTAATATGTTGCGCAATCTTAATTTGTTTACAATGCTCAATCAAGGACTTGGCTCAATGATTACAAAAAGGTATATAAAACTCACCCCAAATGTTTCTTTAATATTTGGCCAAACTCATATAGTGTACTTATTTACCTAATATAATTAATTTTAATATTTATTTGAACTTGGTTGTGGACTTAATAAGTTAGGGAGCGTTCACAAATTATGTTATGTAAGAATAATTCGCGCATAATGGTAAATTTTCGGAAACTGCACAAAATCTGTGAAATAAATATCAATGTATGCAAACAGTAAATTTGCACTGGTCCAGCCAATGTAAATTTAAGTTTATTTATAGATTACCGATATTTATTACAGCATTGGATCTTTAACACAAAAATATATTTCTATTTTTGCTACATATATTACCAATTTCCAGTTTGATAGTTAGTGTAGTTCGTGTAACTTAATTTTTCTTCTCCCTAATTTCCCAGTTTTCAGTTTCAAAACAACTGATTAAATATATATATATTATGTATTTTGCAAAATTGTGTTTACATATTTGCCATTAAAATATAGAAAAATACAATCGGGTGTTGGCCTTATTTCTCAACTAAATTGATTTAATATATTGATCATTGATTTTGGAACAGCTTATCGGCCATCACCACCACCAAGTGCTCATTACGCTCCAGGGTACCGTGAATTCAGAGCGATGGTTGATCCAAAAGGCGGTTGGAACGTTCGCACAATCCCAGCAAACTACTACCATCACCAGGTGCCTGTATACCAAATTGGTCAGCAGCAGCCTTACGCCCCTGTTCCACTGCCACCTTACTTGCACTGGCCCGTGTTCAGGGTACCACATGCAGGCCACCAAACTCCCTACTTCAAACCAATTGTTATCACTATTACGCATTCTACTCCACCACCTCCAGCTAGTAGCATCAATCCTCCACCAACAGGAACAAATGGAGTAACTCCTACAGCACCTCCTAATGGTGCACCTCCACCAACAGCGCCTCCTAATGGTGCACCTCCACCAACAGCGCCTCCTAATGGTGCACCCCCACCTACTGCACCTCCTAATGGTGCACCCCCACCTACTGCACCTCCTAATGGTGCACCTCCACCTACTGCACCTCCTAATGGTGCACCTCCAACAACCCTGCCTCCTAATGGTGCACCTCCAACAACCCTGCCTCCTGACGGTGCACCTCCTCCTACTGCACCTCCTAATGGTGCACCTCCACCTACTGCACCTCCAAACGGTGCAGCTCCACCTACTTTACCGCCAATATCTGGTGGAGTTGACAGTGGACTGACAACTGCTGGAACTGCAGAAGCAGCTACCATACCAAGTGGCTTCTTTGGGGTCGCTTCGACTCTGTCATCAGCAGCAAGTTCAGTCAACACTGAAATCATCCTACCAGGAGACCTTGCAACAAATCTTGAACCGAGCACATCATCCAGTAACCCTGTTTCCTCGGAGATCCCTCTAACTGAAGTAGTAACTGGAAGTTCTGGAAATGCAGACAGCACTCCTGAAGGTACAAGTGATGGTTCGGCTGCTACATTGGAGACTGTTGGAACCTCCGAAGTCTCAGAAGATGCTTCTGCAACAAATACACCTTCCGCTACTCCTGGGAGTAACATGGTGGACTCCTTGACATCAAGTGTTACATTGAGTTCTTCAACAGAACAAGCCACAGGAACAGTTGGAGAAGCTGAAGCCAGTATGCCATTAGGTACCACTGGAAGCATTGGTATATCTGCAGGTGTTACACCAGGTCAAACGACACAGGATGCTTCAGGATCATCAGAGAATTCCCAGACAAACACGTCTTTGGCTACATCTGAAAGTATTGAAGTATCTGAAACTGTCTTACCAACTTTTACACCAGTACAGGCATCACAAGAACCTTCAGGAACTTTTGGAAATTCCCAAACTAGCGCATCTATGGCTGCTTCCGAAAGTATTGCAGTGTCTGACACTGTTTTACCTAGTATTGCACCAGGTCCATCTACACAAGAAGCTTCTGGATCCTCGGAAAACATCGAAACTAGGACATCCTTGGCTACTTCTGAAAGTATGGCGGTTTCTGACACTGTTCTACCGAGTGTTACACCAGGTCCAACAGTACAAGAATCTTCTGGATCATCAGAAGATTCCCAGACAAGCACATCTTTGTCTACCTCTGAAAGTGGTGCAGTATCGGACACTGTTGCATCAACAACACAGGAAGCTTCTGGATCATCAGAAAACCTTGAAACTATAACATCCTTGGCTACTTCTGAAAGTATGGCAGTGTCTGAAACTGTTTTACCTAGTATTGCACCAGGTCCATCTACACAAGAAGCTTCAGGATCATCAGAAAGTACCCAGACAAACACGACTTTGCCTACTTCTGAAAGCATCGAAGTATCTGACACTGTTACACCAGGTTCATCTACACAAGAATCTTCTGCATCCTTTGAAAACGTTGAAACTAGAACATCCTTGGCTACATCTGAAAGTATTGCAGTTTCTGACACTGTTCTGCCGAGTGTTACACCAGGTCCAACAGCACAAGAACCTTCTGGATCATCAGAAGATTCCCAGACTAGTACATCTATGGCAGCTTCTGAAAGTTCCCCAGTGTCTGAAACTGTTTTGTCCAGTGATACACCAATTGCAACACAGCAAGGTACTTCAGGAAATTCCCAGAGTATTACATCATTCACTACATCCGGTACAATGTTAGTTACTGAAACTGTATTACCCTCAACATCTTCCGGTAACAATTCGGGCTCTATAACAGGAAATGAAACTGTGACTGGCGAAATTTCTTCCACAAATTCCTTAACACCAACTGCCGACAGTGCAACTTCCTCTGACGTCACCACCATCCTGGACATCATTTCTAATTCAACTTTGATGTCATCTGCAACTGGATTAACCCAAACCAGTGAATCTTCCACAGAATCTAGTTCCACCATTTTTGTTACCGATTCCAATTAATAACGATATCTTCCATTGCTGATTGTATGTTTATATGAAATTAACCAATATGTTACATGCGTTTTATTAATTTTAATGTAGTAGCAAATGTTTGAATTAGAATATTCCCAATGTACTATGATAGTTTGCTTGCATTTAGTGTTTTGTTTTGAATTGCAGAATAAACAATTGTTCTATGTAAGATTGCATCATGAATATGAAATAGGGTTTCAGATTAATTTGCATGTTTTGTTTTGTAAATACCTTAAAATATTTACATTTATAGGAATACATTATTTTTTTTTTTTTTAATTATACGACTTAAATTGAAACTGCAGAATTGTGCAAAAGATTTTGTTCAATTTTGCAGAAACTTTTCCGCAGTGGAATTGTTTTCAATGTTCAGGCTTCATATTAAACTTGATGTGCTAAAATATCCAGTCAAACAAAATTGCAGTACTTGACCTGATGACCGTGACGTCAACCTAAACTGCATATTAAAAAAACAGGTTTGGGAGAATCCATTTCAAGTTTAACCCGCGCTTACGCACGAGGGGTCGATCGCAGAACATGGGCTCGACTTCTCATCGTAATTGTTCGTGCTTAAAATGTTATTTAAAACTGGCAAAATAGTTAAATCCGAAAGAAAACACAACAATCTGCCTTCTAATATTTCCAGGAAAAGTTTCCCAGTGAAATTAAAACGGTCGACCATATGACGCTACTTGTTTTTCCAGAGTATTTTTATCACCTCCCCTCCCCCGGTTTTACCATTTGGACTGTTCCGGTCAATCCAAGTTCTTCAGTGAGTACTCATCGCTTCGGCAGTTTGAAGTGCTAGTGAAGGTGTTTAGTTCTGTTCATCCTGCCAAATTGACGGATTTCGTCTGAAAAGACGTATCGCAGTTTTATACAACGACAAGATAGTGTTCACAACTTGAATTAGCCATTCCGTAAGTTTGTCGCCGTTTTTTACGACTTTGCGCATGCAACTAGGCCTAAATTATTCGTTGTGCACCTTTCAAAACTTCTCGAAAATCGCTTATCAGATTTTTAAAAACCGTAACTTTTGCTGCGATTGGATCTCGCCCAAAATCAACACGGGATACACCTGCGTCTATTTGCGGGCGATAGCCACCATGTTCAAATTGGCTTGACGAGTTTTTAAACTGGGTACACCTCTGCCATGTTTGAATTGCAGCAACAACAAACCACCTGTTGCGTGTTGTGAAAATATGAAAAAATCCGTGCTGCCGGCCTTAATTGCGCGAACAAAGACAAGAACTACAGATGTATATCAGTACTATTAATTTTGGATGTCTATCTATAAATAGCATCTGGTCATTTAGCTATAAATTGGACTTGTAATTACCACTTTCGCTTCATGATTGCAGTGTAACCCCGCCCCCTTGTATCATTCTTATAACTCCTCACCCCCTCGGATTTGTGGGATCGCTCTTCATTCGAATCTCGGTTCGCGGCTTGCATATATATAAGTAGGCGTATACGAGGGCGGGGCTTCGCTGCAAAGCCTACTAAAATTCTACAATTCCTCCAAAACAATATTGTAATTTAACGAGGCGTTGTTGTTTCTGACCGATTGACACCATTTCCTTTATTTGGATGACATGGTTACAAAATTAAGATACTACTAAATAAGATTTTAAAGAATATTGACAGAGATTAATAAATGAAATCATGCACGTTCTTTGAATTGGCACCAAGATTTCTGTGAAATGTAATTTGTATAGACCGATGTTTATGCGTGCAAGGATGCGTGTTTGTTTTTGTAGCCTCGAAAGCAACTCGTATTTATTTATGTTGAAGTGGTTGAAGAATTTTTTTTTAAAAAACCGAAGGTCGATTTTGTAGTGAAGGAGGTGAAATTTTTCATGATTCAACTTTTAATGAATTCTAGTCACGCGACTCGGGTTTAAAAAATATTACAACGTTATTTTAATCTCAGGCCAAGTTTCTTATATGTATCCCTGTCTAATTTATAATTGGGAATTATTTATTCGGCCTCTAACATGATGCTGGAATGATCGATGATCCAATTTTAACATTTGAGAGCTTGTTTTGTTTGTTTTTTCAAGTGAAATGTGACGATTGTTGCTTTTTAAGTGCAGTGAGGCTCCGCCTCTTTACAACGTCGGCGCGTTCGATAATCAATCGACGGGTCTGAATAGAGAGCTGCGATTGGCTGTTCTCGCGTATTTGGGAGGAGCTTTAATGCAGTCGTCTGAACTTGAAATATAAGCACATCAATTTGTAGTTGTGCTGTTTGTCGGTTGAAAAACGACACTATTATGAGACACAATTTGTAATGTTTTTACATCCGGGATAGTTTGAACTGTTGCATTCGGCTACTCTTTTACCGGAAACGAGTAGAAAAATGAAGATAACGCGCAATGATACTTATGTTCCAGCCAACAACGACGTTTCCAAAAATAAATACTAACGCGGCAAATGTTCACTATTTTGACATTTATTTGTAACGAAATTCAGCTGAGAAGACACTTTATTTATCGCAGCTGCAGTTCTTTGTTGGCGGTTATTTACTTTTTATGTTCTGCTATTTTATCTCGTATCAGTTCCTTTTCCGGCGATTTAAACCATCCGCCAATCAGAGCGCTCCGATTAGGAATGTTGTGTACTTGTGTTAAATAGCCACGCCCCTCTATTATACCATGCTTACCGTGCAAAATTGTAATAATAATATTGTTGGTGATTTTGAGCGAGGTGAACTAGTCCCGTCCTGTACATTTTCAGAGGAAATTTGCGCCGTACAAAAATAAAAGGGGGATTGCGCATGCGCAGGTGAGACGACCCAAAACGTTCGATTTCCATCCTTTTGAAATGGATTATAAGCTGTTCTTGTATTCCCCTTGGTTTTCCCCAAGTGTTCATCTTGCCTTGTATGTGCTTGTTTTGGTAGATACGCTCGAGTAAATATAGGTCAACATAAACTTCATTAATAATTAAAAATGCGTTTCCATGGCCATCGATTCATTTATTCATCAACCGGGTTGTTGGTCGGCTTTCATTGCCGATCAACATGGAGAATAAATTCGTGTTCAATTAATTAATAACCATGTGATGAGTGCCAAGTGTCCGACTTCAATGGGTACACTTATAGAAAACTTAATGCCGGTCATTTGGAAATTAAATATAAAATGTGGAGGTTAATAATTTGATTGTCATAATTATAGACACCATTTTTGTGGGTTTATTTTTTCACCACATCATTAAAGTTGTTTTTTATTTCATTTCTATTGAAATTTGTGCGTTTTTTTGCTACTAATTGTGAAGATTTGCACAATACCATGTCTCCCTAGATCATTGTCAGAGTTTTTTGAAACTTTTTCAGCGTGTCATTGTAACATTTGCAAATTTCTTGAAAGTATAATGTTTGTTTATTAACTATAACGTTTCTCTGGATTTATATGGAATAAGGACAAAGACGTAAATATCAATAAGTACATTGATTAATCGATGCCTTTATATTCATGTAAGTATGGATTTCAGATTATTGGGCGGAGCGATGGTACAATGCAATAGCCAACCATATGGCACAGCTCCAACATTTTTCGATGTTTAAAATGACAAAAGGCGGAAGCATTGTTTGTGTATATTTGTTATACTGTATGCAACTTGTCTGGCCAGGTAACATAGTGCACAGTCGATGACCTCTTCTTTCTCTTTGTGCTGAGCTTGTATACTGTTAATTTATTGCCATTCTTTGTGTTAAAATTGTTTACAGCTTCCATCGATACGTGTTAAATATCTGTATATTGATCATTGTGTTGTGTGCTTTTTTGTCTTTGCAGTTGTAAAAGTGCAAAATGTCTCTGGGAACGTGCGCTTCTTGCGCCAAGTATTCGCTGTTCTTCTTCAACATAATATTCTTCGTAAGTTTGCTGGTGGTGGTGTTGTTGGGTGTGAACAACCTTTGTTATACATAAATATGCTGTTTTCAAGTTCATTTTCAGCAGATTCGTTTATTTTATGATGCCGTTTCAATTGAAAAGCCTGTCAAGTTGAGTAAGCCATGGTTGTACATTGTAGGAATTCACGTCTTTTTTTATATGTGATAAGTATGTGGAATTTTGTGGTGAACTTGACAGGCTTCAGATTGAAATGTCTAGAATAATGGTACATGTGGATATGATTTAGTTACTTGAACATTGTGGGGGCATTTTCAGCTGGGTGGAGGAGTGGTTCTCGGTGTGGGCATCTGGCTTGCCGTCGACACTGAAGCAGTACACACGTTGCTGCGAGTTGTAGATGCTGTACAGATAGAGGACAGTCACGAATGGCACCAGGAACTAACACCCAATGTCCTGGGACAAGCCGCTTACATACTGATAGCGGCGGGAGCAGCGGTCTTCCTCATCGGCTTCTTGGGATGTTGCGGTGCCATTAGGGAATCTGCCTGTTGCCTGGCTCTGGTAAAATTCCTACTTGATGTCGTCACAGTCATGCCAAGTTTGCCATGTACTGATGTGGGTTTGATCATTTGCAGTATGCGATAGCGTTGATCGTGATCCTTGGATTGGAAGTGGCTGCCGGAATCTACGCTGGTGTGGAAAGACACAAAGTAAAAATGGTTTATAGGGTCAAAATGGTCCTATTTTCTTATAATGAAGTGAAGATTAAGCACCCAATTTTTCAGAACAAATTAATATATGTAAAAGGAATTTTGGTTGAATTTTTTAAGTACTGGGTTGATTCAGTAGTACAATGAAATCCGTTTATGAGAAATCCGGTTAAAAGAACCATCCGGATATAATGAACAATTTTCTCGGTCCCGGCAGGGAAATAGGAGTTTTACTGTTAAAAACTCCGTTTATGAGCACTCTGGATGTAAGAAACTCCGGATATAATACTCTTATTTTGAAACAAATTTGGGTCACTGCTCCTGATATAGTGAACAATCTCAAGTTAGGGACAATTGGGAAATAAACAGCATTCCAATGTTAGGGGAGCTGTTGCCCAATGCACTGCCATACATGTGCGCAGTCATTTGTGCATGGTCTATGAAGTGATTGTTATATTATGGTACAGTGTTTTACCAGCAATCCTGTTATAGTGAACTTTTTCAAACAAGTTTCTTGTATCAGAAGTGCTGATGTAAGAAACTTCGGTTATAAGAACCAAAATATGCGGTCCCTTCGAGTTTTTTATAAACGGATTTTACTGTACTAATAAAAATAGAAGAAATCTGTCAATTAGAATATATTCACTTCAGATTTATAACAGGGTGTCTACTAATACTGATTTTTTTTTAGTTTGAAGAGAATACTCAAAAGGCCATGCAGCACACATTGTCCGAGTATTACACCGGTGGACAGAATCAAGATGGTGTTACTTGGGGATGGAACAAGTTGATGACCGATGTGAGATGCGTGCTGGGTAGTTCAGTTGGTTGCTAGAATGCAGCTTATAACAAATATTAAATGTTGTTTGCAGTTGGAGTGTTGCGGCGTGATCAATTACGATGACTTTCGCATGGCTCACAAGTGGCAGAGTTCAAAATCACCCGATAGCAAAGTTCCACCGCAGTGCTGCAAGATGAGGGATAAGACGTCTCTTATACCACTTGAAGAACTTTGTGCCAAATACCCAAATCAGCTGAACTCCAATATGTACAAGGTACGTACAGGTTCTCGTACTGCACACAAAATGTATGTAAATGCCAGGATTATAGTTTGTGTTCTTTTTGCTTCTCAGGGTTGCTATAATGCATTGAAGGAAGCTTTGAAAACTCACTTCACTATCGTGATGGCTGTCGGACTTGGAATAGGACTTTCGCAGGTTACGTTGAAAATACGTTGAACATTTTAAAACCAGGATTGGCTGGGTACAAAGCATCGCGTGCTGATACTGTAATATTTTTAGATACTGGGAATCTTCTTGTCATTTGTCCTGTGCTGCGCTTTGGATCGTGAGAAGTGAAAACTTGACTATGCACTCGTGCGGTGTGTATTAATCATCCCACCGCATATATACAGCAATAGCCACACTATTTTTGGAACTATTCTAAAGAATCTCTACCAAGCGAGAAAAAACACAGGCTCAATGTGTACAGTATTTACCTAGATTTTATCCGTTGCATATTTTAGCATGCAGAAGAAAAAAATAAGACTTCGCTGCACGCTGTTAAAAAAAAAACAAGCCTACAAGATTGCAGTTACCGAACCTACTTGCCCTGTAGGATTTTATATATACATATTTTGTACGTTAGTTTGAATCTCATTTTTAAGCAAGTATTCTCAGTGTTACTACCTGCTGAAAAACGAGGTTTAGTGCCGAAATATCGCTAACAGATCTGGGGTTTTTATAATATGGTATGGGATTTTTAATTTCCAGTTGTAAGAAAATAATGAAATACTGTAAAGCTACTTTATTTCGCACAAAGTTGACTTTCTTAATTGGCCAATATTTTTGGAAAGTGGAAAATCAAAATAAGAAAATCATTAAATGCCAAAATGAGCATGTACGTAATAGGTTTTGAAGGTACCGGTACGTTGTAAAGTAGTTTTACATGTATTAGTTTGCAATCTCATTTATAAAGATTTTGTTTTAAACTGTTGTACAGATTTTAAGCAGTTTTAGTTTTAGAGTCTATTTAGCTTACGTGTTGGTTATAGCGCACGTTTCTTTCATTTTTCCATGTTTGAATATTGTTTTTATTGTGGACAAAAAAGCCGGTAATGCCTTTTGTCACACACTGGACTTGCTCCTTGAGATTTAGAAAAAGGCAGCTCACCGATATCACATTGCGGAAGCAATATTCGTTGACACCAAGTTGCCTTAAAAAAAGTGAAGAGAGGGATTCATGTACTACGAGTTATTACTCAACTTTTTACCCTTGAACGATTGTACAAGTTCCGGTTAGTGTTAATATTTCTCATTATTGTTTCCCCATTGAAGTTACCATTTACTTTACCGAGGTAATTAAAAGTACACCCATGAAAAATATTTTGTCTAATTTTGTTTAATACAGTATAGTTTTACTGGCACATTGAGATGTACAAAATTACAAAATATATATACGGCAACGAACAAGATTTTGTTCTAAGGAACACATTACAGTGTTTCAAGAAGGAGGTATTTCTTCAGTGTTACAGGCAGGTGAGCCAATGAAACGAACTGTTCCATGGTTGATCCGTAATGACTTTGCAATACGTTTCTACTTAAAGCGCACAGACTGCGACACTGACACATTTGATCGCGAAGCCATAGAAGGAGGAGAGGATCTTTGGCGTTAGATTCAAGACCTCGTTGAGATAACCAATCTTTTAAGTGGATTTCTGCTCCAGCTGCGATCAGAAGAGATGTGATGGCGTAGTTTCCATCCTTGACCGCGTAGAAGATGGGAGCCAAACCTAAGCCGTCGTGAAGATTGACTTCGCAACCGCCGCGGATCAAATCCAGGGCTGTCGCGTATTCGTGCTGGAGGATGGCCAGATGGAGACTAGTATGACCCAGCTTTGTACGAGCATTCAGATCGCATCCTTTCAATTTTAGAAGTTGCAACAGGTGACATTTGTCCGGTCTTCTTCCTCTGACGGCTGCATGTATTGGTCTCTCACCCTGTGGGACAGATACCAAGATGTAAGTGCATGAACATTGGTTTTTGATGAAAACACTGCACAAATCCACCATTAAATTGAACTTGTTTGTGTTAGAGTAACGGAGGTAATCTGCATACAAACCTGTAAATTGGTACTGTTGACCAGTGCGCCATGTCTGATAAGCAATGCAATGCTGTCTATGTGAAAATGGGTTGAATTGATTGCATATAGAAGAGGCGTGTTTCCACTGGTGTCACTCTGATTAACGTTTGCTCCTTTTTTGGCAAGGAACTGCGCCACCGCTTCGTTACCGTGAATGCACGCGTGCAGCAGCGCGGTCTTCATCTCGCCATCCATGCGGTCCATCTCTATTCCAGCATCCACCAACATCTTCACCGTTTCTAATATCAGATGCAAATGTTATTATGCAATTAAGAAATACCAACTGTCATGTACATCGTTACCAACCGACTGATGGTCTTTGAGCCGCGAGGTGGAGCGCGGTGTGCCCTTGCGCGGTAACTGATTTTGCGTTGGCCCTGTGCTTTAGCAACAGAGCCACCAGGTCTGGGTTTCCATGACTAGCTGCTATGTGAAGAGCAGTGAAACCTGTAGAATCTGCCTGGTTGATGCTACATCCTTTACTTAGGAGGAGTTGAACTAATGTGAAATGACACAGACGGATTGGAAAAATGGTAAGTTTAAATCTTTTTAAGTGTACAAATGTACGTGGGAAACTAATGATTATTGTTATTACCCATGGGCATGTTGCCCCTTTCGACACATAGGCAAACAGCGGGTCTTTTCTGAGCTCCAGTCCGAAAGCGGACATCTGCATCGAGCCCTTTCTCGATGAGCACGTGTCTGGCACCTTCCAAATTGTCATTTTGGATTGCTACCAACAGTTGGCTTTCTAGATTCCAGTTTGACCCCATGTTAAAACAGCTGGCCAAATACGAATCTACAGAGTTAGGAAAAATTGGTCGCATCTTAATAACAGGTCAGAAAATGGGGCATTCTTGTACTATAAAGACATGAATGCAAATTTCAATGGCTTTTCCAGTCTTTTATTTGTTTTGTAATATATTTGATCAAGTGATTTGTGGGTTATTCAATTGGTAATTCGGAATATTGATTCTTTTAATTAACAACAAAGGTTTTGTAAGGTTTGGGCCATTGATATTTTCCTAATTCAGTTACAGCAAGATGATGGGTATATGTATTGTTTACATTTATTTTCTTTGGATGTGAATCACTTTAAGTGAATTGGTGTCTTTAATTGTTGCTTACAAATTTTTTGCATGTTGTGTTGTGCAAAATCTGGTTTTTCCGAGTCAACAACTGGAATTTGTCTTACGTCAGTCAAATTCTCATGTATGACAAGAAACTACCAAGGTCTAGCTCTTTTGTGTAACAAGTAAACACTCTTATTACTTGTTATAAAAAAGGATAGTTTTCATTCTGATTCTTATGTGAATGGACCTTTAATATGGATCATTGAAGTTAAAAAAATATATTATTATATACGAAATTAAAATAAAATGTAATTTACATTTAATTAAATTAAATTGCGACAAATGATACTATAAAAGTTGCATATTCTCCATACAATCAAGATAAATTATAACATATCGAAATCAAATCTTAAAGGTTCCTATAAATATTGCAATAACCTTTAGAACTGATTATATGACCTACATTATATTTGGCTAAATTTTACTGTGTAATTTCGAAATTACTAATTACCATGTGTTATTGAAACATTATATATTATTAACAAGAGTATTATTACCTACATGTAAAGTGCGATGTTGCTGCTGTGATGAAACTGGAAGTAATTTTTGGGGAAACGTTTGGAGGCCTTTGTCAAGGTCGACTCAAAAGCCCCTCCTTGCTGTGACTGACAGGATGCTATTTTTGAACCTTGTTATACAACTTTGCTCCAAGCATGTGGCTGCAATTTAAAGCCTAGTGATGCGAACGAGTGAGTTACCGTAGCTTTAAATATGCTTGCTCTCTCATGTGTTTCAGTTTTGAAACATTATCATGTCTTTTGTATTCGTTGACTGAAAAAAGTTGAGAGAGAGTGTGTTGCAAGACCAGTTTATACAGCTGCAGGCGTTGTTCTTTGAAGGTTGAACCTTAAAAGAAAACACGCCAAATTGACGTCATTTCCATGTATCCAATTGCCAGGAAATGTAACATTAATAATAATTGAAAATAACTCTGGGAATTGTGTACTAACAAATTTCAAACCAGTTGCAAAGGAAAACAACATTGATTTACATAATAATAATGGGAAGTTTACCCTTGATGACTACGAATTTGTAGATTAATCCTAAATGCTTTACAAAATATAGGTTTCCTTATGGCCGCCATTATGCAAGTCAGCCCTTAAAATTACCAAATTTTAATATAAAACTATCGATCATATAACGGTTATATAGTTCAAAATGTACAAACATAGAAATTCTCTTTCCGTATATTCTTTCTAAGTAATATAATGTATGCATAACAAATCAAAATCGTTTTCGGTTCACAAAAAAACATTATATGAAATTGACGAAACAATGCAATACATTGAAAAGTAATGGACAATGACACAAGATGGCGCTGCAAAACTTCAAACGTACGTTTGCATGCCCGTTTATCAATTTATGGTACGTATACCGTAACATATTTGCTATTTTAATATAGCAAACGTACATTCACAGATGTACAATCGTACAAATAACACAATCGAGGCAGTGATTTCATTCGGAAAAAAGTTCGATTTCTTCGAACGCACATAAATTATTTTAAACGTTTAGATCGATGAATCGACATGCGCGCAAACAAGGGAATATAAAAATTTAAGTATTTACAAGAGTATTTACTAATGCGTACAATAATTATTTATGTATTAACTTACAAATGGAAATGAGGTAAATGACGAGTTGTTTTCTTTGTAAGATCGCGCCGTTTTTAGCGTAAAAAGACACAGTTTATACACGAACTTATAAGCTCGTTTATTGCATGCAAACTGGCGAAAAAGCGATCGCGATGCAGTAAATGCGGTATAAAATACTAAATTCTATTTTAGTTATAATTTCGTCAGTCATGTGCTTCCAAATGCAAAGAAACGTTTGTTTTTCTCAACATTGAAGCCTGAAGATCGAGTGGCATCCGATCGTAATTTATTAAAGCGATTGTTTTCATGTCACTTTATTGCCGATGAAGTTTTACCGCGCAAGAAACCGAATGTACTGTTATAGGAAATATTGCGTTGCATGAATTGCTTTGCAATAAAGTTGCTGAGGGGTGTGTTCGGTTGAAAAATGGCTACAATATACCGATAAAAATACTACAATTGTGGTGAATGTTGGGCAATACTGGGAACTTACATGTTGACGTCATATATCAACGAGGTAATTATTATATTTGTATTACATGAGATCGAACTTATTTAATTTAGTATGAAATTTATTATTGTAAATCGATATTTTAAATATAAAATGCCAACAATTCAGAGGTTGTAGCTTGTTAATATTTACTTGAATTGATATACGTACGTACATGTGAAAAATATGTAAAAACAAAATGTATCACCACGTGATACCAAGAGTGGTACGTATAGGTATCACAAAACTGCATAAAATTGCAGTCAACCATGTATGCTGAGGCTTGGGCTGCTTGGCTCCATCGGCTTGGCTGAGGGATGTAAAGTTGAAAATAAAAAATGGCGCCTTTTTCAAAAAACATGTTACAGTAATAAATGTTCAGAAGACGCCATTTTATATATTTTTTTATAGTAACTTTATAAACTCGCTAACTGCATGTTTTGAAACATGGAAACGGTGACCTTTCTTATGACTTTTGCTGACTATTTTGCGAAAAATATATACTAATTCTTCAACTATACACTGATCCATTTATAACGATCTCGCTTATAACCAAGGAGGTTGGAACCGGCTTCCAACCTCCTTGCTATAACGAAATTCGTTTATTACGAACTGATTTGCGCTGCACCAAATTTTTTCCCACGTGCGCAATGATACAAAACTCCAGATTAAACGAAATATCGGTTTTAACGAAGCAAAATTGGCCGGACATTGTGAGTTTCACTACAGTTATAACGAATTCTCCTATTTTAGTTGATTTACATCCATATTTTAATACAACACTTCATGCTTCGTGTAGTGCCGTTTCTATGTTTCAAAACATTGGCGGTGCAGTAAGCGAGTTTATAAAGTTACTAGTAATTATATAAAATGGCGTCTTCTAAACATTTACAGTAACATATTCACTAGCATTGACCAAATTCTTAATATCTTATGTGGTAAATGAAATGTAAGCTAAAGTAAGTAAATATTAGGCTACGAGCAGATAATACCCGGAGTGGCCTGGGTTTTTCAACAATGCCCTGGGAACCAGGATAGGTGGGAGTGCCAAGTTAACTCGCCCCCTCCTGCCGGGCGGGAGGTGGTAAGTCAGCTTGGCAAAGAGGTGGTGCCGGGCAGGGAAAGCCAACTGTGTGTGACACGACGGAGA
Source organism: Glomeris hexasticha (assembly GCA_034695945.1). NCBI lineage: Eukaryota > Metazoa > Arthropoda > Diplopoda > Glomerida > Glomeridae > Glomeris > Glomeris hexasticha. The sequence continues at coordinate 25,712 of JAQIWR010000110.1, forward strand.
GGTGACGGGGCGGGGGTCGCATATTACACCCGGTGACCTGGGTCACAAAATTCCGTGTCGCCCTGGGAAGGTTTGATGTCGATAGCATGAAAATTGTGGGAATGCATCGTGGCAGACATAAGACAGACAGACAGACAGACAGACACTCTCATTTACTGATATAGATTGGATCTGCAGGAATGCTGTTCATTTGATGCGCTTCAAAATAATTGAGTTGCTGTGTTTATATGTAGTTTCCAAAAGTTTGAACTGGAAACAGGAAATCATTGACTGACTGTGCTGCTGTTTGATCGCAAAGAAACTGTATATGTATGTACAAACAAGATATAAAAAATGAACTTTTTTTCTGTTGTGGTCGATCATGAAGGAACTGAATCATCAATCACCAATCACGTGTCCTTGCGCATCATTATTTCTTTTTGTGCAATGTTTCCTTTTTGTGGGAGGAGAGCCCTTTTATCGACTTCAATATGTCAGAGGCCCTTTAGAAGTGAGGTTAGGTATATAGATCCTCGAAGACGATAGGTCCGATAATATATAGAAATTAGTTAAGCAGCTTGCTCTTAATGTATCCTGTAACTACTCTCCATAATAAGCTTAGTATAGAGCAACGTTTGTCAAATGACTTGTTCACAAATTATTTTGGTAATCTAACTCGAACTTAAAGGTGAACTGGCACGGTTTTGTAAGGTACCCTGATACTTAAACTACGGGTACCTGAAGATAAGTCATGAAGAAAGCAAGTGGTGCAACAAAACCTCTGTGGAAATAAGTAAAAAAGTTACTAGCCCTCAAAGTATGACCGTAAGGGCGTTAAGACTTACTTACTCGATGATCCTCTATCCAAAAAAACCAGGGGGTCATCAAGTATGGAAGTATCGATAAATCTACGGTTAAACCTTGACGTTTAATAACTTTTTTTTACTAATTTCCACACAGATTTTGTTGCACCACTTGCTTTCTTCATGGCTTTTCTTCAGGCAGTTTAAGTTTCAGGGTACCTTACAAAACCGTGTCACTTCACCTTTAAGCTCTTTTTAGCAGACACATCGTGTGGCATCTGTTTGAAAAATATTTGTTTAAATTCAGGAGTGTCTACAATATATCCTTTTTATACAGTCCTTCTCAGTCTACATATGCAACAGCAAAGCAGATTCTAGCAATGTGATATCACTTTAGAATCTACAAATGGGATGAAATCCACATCTTGCATCGAAAGAAATAGTACTTTTGAAGCACTCTGAAAAATTAGTTTTTATTTATTGTTATGATTTCCTCAAACTATTGTTGGAAATGAAACTTTTCACTTAGACTTATATAGTAAGGGTGCTTATACCGTATGCATCATATCGAGTTATAGGTCTGGAGATTCTAGTCTGAATGGGCTAAATTTTCAACTTTACCACAATGTAACACATCAATACATTAAGATTATTTTTCCAGTATGCATACCAAAGTTCTAACCCAACAGCATAAATAATTTATAATAATGCACACTCATGTTTATCTCAAACATTTGCGAATTAACTAGTAAGAAACACAATTGTTTACTATATTATAATCACTGGAAGACGTACAACCATGCAAGGGAGGGATAATCGCTTTGTGTAAACACAATCTTTAATCTGCAATTCCATGTGGCACCACCAGAGGGCTATGAATTTATATGAGGAAAGCGGAAAACATGAGTTTCTGCATATTTTACTAAACATCAATATTTAAATTGTGCTGTGATAACTATTTGCAACCACCTCTGAACTACTTCCATTACAGTATTTAAATCTTAGCAATATTAAACGCTGTATTGTTTATATATGAATATGAAATCAATGTGCAGTAGTATACGTGTATAAGCATTGCATATTTTAAAGAGGTGGATCACGATGTTGCAGATTATACCTCATGTCAGTCGCATGGGAACAACTTGGTTCTGTGTATACAACAACCAACGCTTGCATATAAATTGAGAAATTCTTTTCATTCACATTCATTGCCTCTAACTATGTTGATTACATCACAAGGGAACTATTTCTTTTTCGAAAGTTATAAATAGACACACGCATCTTTTCATCTAATTATACATACATCACCTAGCTGTACCTATAAGCCCATTTATAAATGACAAACAAAAATAGCTGATATCATATTTAGCATATTCTGACAATTTATGGACTTGTTGAAATAATTTGTAAGTTAAAGGATAAACATTTCATTAAATAGTAATTACTCACAATGCCACATTTAATCTGAATAGTTAGGTGGAAATAATATGGGAGTGCATGGGGTCCTCATAGAGCTATGGCTGCTCCTTCTATTAACTTCATTAGATATATTAAAGGAGATAGGACACGGTTTTGTAACACCCCCTGAAAATCACAGGGGCTACATAAAAATCAGACATAAAAAACACATTTCTCGTTTATAGAATATTTTTAAACAATTTATTGGCGAAGTTATTTCAAATTTACGATGTACTGTTTGTTTATACGTAAGCTGAGGCACTATTGATCTCCACTGCCAGTACGGAGCGCCTGATGTTACAGTATGTGCTTTTATGCATCACAAGCCGTAACTTGTCAAAAATTGACGGAAAATGTGAATTGTTTTAAATGTATTGAAATATTATAATTCAAATTAAAGTGTTACCATGTCAATGAAAATTCAAAATATTACAATATAAAGCACGAAGAAGGAAATTATGTTGTATTGTCGCTACCGGAGCCAGTGGAAAAACCCTTGGAATAACACATCACGCTCAGTGTGACATGACACCAGGAAATTTCGTATGCTGGATTTTACGGGTGCCAGCTCAGGCTAGGCTTACCTAGGGAAAAATTAATAAGCTAACATATTTTAATTAGGTTCATGTATATTTGCAATGCATGGATATAGATATATTACTTGTAATTAAAATTTGAAGGAAATTGAAAGGAACTCCATGAGTTGAAGGTAATACTGAAGGTCATGTCACTTTGCATTCACTCAAGATGTTTATCTTTACAACCGCTGATAGTTATTCCCATGTAACCGACATTTAGTGCACACTGTATATATAATGAGCATGCACAATATATCATATTGTCAGGAACTAGCGCGAAGCAATAAGGCCCTATGTGTAAGATTTGCTCTTGACAGCCTTGAAATTGAGACGTTTGAATTTTGAACAGCGTCACATATGTATATAAAGCATGTGACCTATAGGCAGGCACTGCACCCCAACATCAACCATGCATGCAGCACATGGGTGATGTATGACCAGGGGTTAAGTTCAACTTGTTCGCAACTGCTGGGGCACGATGACCATTGAAGCCCAATAGAGCCATTGTTTTGTACCCAGGCCACCCGTTTATCCATCTAAATTGCAACTTGTATGCCTGAAAAGAGTCTGCAAATGCCTGCTTTTAGACCTACATGAAGGGCTGTAATTGACTTGTAAGTTCAACCTTGATTTATGCATAACTGCTTTCTGTGTAAAGCACATAGCTTTTGCATGAAGGATACAGGATACCGGTTCCTTGCTTACTATTACCCAAGATGGCCGCCGTTTCCATGACGTCAATGTTTAAAATGATATTTTCCATCATTTATATTTTATTAGAAGGTACGTATTGTTAAATTATTATCAATGAAAATATTTTCATATGAAGTGTAAAATATGACGTACAAAATATACAGGGCGAACCAAAAGTATTGCAGCTGTTGCGGAATAACTAAAAAATTGTAGTAGATACGTGGTACCATATACAAAACAATCACAGCAGCAGGTGGGCCGACCGCGCGGCATGGTGGGAATGACCTTGAGTTGCATTTTCAATGACATTGAACCTCTATCTTTTAACCCTACATTTTATAAATTGGAAAGTTGTAGAGCATCAGTTCATTAGTCACAATATCACATACGAAAATGTATTTGGTGAAGCAATGAGCTGTGACCAGGAGAGGCAAACGCCTATGAGACCAATAGCCTGCGAGTATCATGTTTGGCCACGCCCCATCCGCCATT
>JAQIWR010000111.1:0-29681 GCA_034695945.1 Glomeris hexasticha
AGTACAAGATTTGGAGTGTATACAAATTTTGATTATTACATGTGTACGGAGGGTGAAAATGACAATGGGTTTGTGATAATTCCAACAGTGGGGGAGTTACAGGGGGGGAGGGGGGTAGACAGGGTAATTATAGTGGGTTTTAATGCTAAATTGTGGTTATGGAATTAGTTATGGATTGAAAAAAATACCGGGATGAAGTATGGTGTGACATGTGTGTGTAGTTATTTTTTGATGTTTTGCACTTCAAAACTGTGGATGGTAGGTGAGGGAAAAGCTGTGTGATTTGCATATTGTGACATAAACAAACGGAGTTACCCTCGCTAAAGAAGTTTAACTTCAAAAATGTTAAAACTACTTCATTTCACTTGTGTTCCATTTGGAGTGAGTGATCATGTACTGTTAGAGAAATTAGATTTACACCTGTTAGGCTGAAATGAGATTTTGTCGTAGCCGGTTATCTCGCACAGATCCTTCTCCAATTCCTGAAACATCTGATGGTAACCCATGGCCTGGTCCAACGGTACAAAAGGGTGGATGTCAGTGAATTCTCGGAAGGAGCATGGCTGCAAACACATACAATGCATAATTAAGAACCGAATTAGCATACTTGAGAGATATTGAAATTTTACGTACCATCATTTCAGTTGTCCCGTTGAGCTTCATGGTGCATGATCCCTGAAATGTGCATCAACAAATAACATTTTGTGCATTTTCGTAGGTTAATTTAAAGGTGAAATGACAGGGTAAATTTATTGCAACCGATTTCTCTGAAAAATTCCCTATGCATGAACATCATGTTTTTGAATATGTTCAATTTTTTTCTAATTTTTCCCCCCGATTCGTTTTTTTAATAAAAATTCGCAAAATTGGTCCTCAAGTCCTCGCACTGTCAAAATTTACATCCGGGACAGTGCGTATGGCATGCCACTTGCACCAAAACCTGCTAAATGCCTACTTGTTATATACAGGTGGCTTCCCCACTGCAAATGCTAGGACAAACTCTCCATACTAGAATTTTCACCCTCCTAGCCTCAGTGCACGGGCCCAAAAACACACAAACTTCAATCTGTTAAAACACTTATAATAATTTAAAAAAAAAGAAAACAAATGAACTTCATAGTTTTAAATTTAATCATTCTTTCTACAGTCCGAATATCATGGGGTTTTACTAAACCACGTCAGTTCACCTTTAATGCATTTTATGCAACATTTATGAGATAAGTATACTAACCAATGGGATCATCGAATGGACTAAAGACACGTCTTTGTTCTCCAAGACCTTCATGTAGCGAACAAGCCGGCTTTCAGATCGGTGCCTATTTGAAAAGATTTAAGCCATAAGTGCTCGATCACTGTAAAAGTTTAATTTGCATCACTATTTACAGACCAATACAGTAAAATGTTACATTGTTTAACTGATCCTTTTCATTGTTCTGCCATTGGCTGAAGAAACAATTTCCGAAAAATGGTGTTCCTAGCGGGAAAACCTGGATTGCATAATTTGCACCACTACAGCCTCCATCTTGGTAATGGGAGGTGCTTACATGAAAAGGGTCAATTTCAGGATGCAAGACTGATTTTCTCTCTGCGCATGAAAATACCTCATAAACCCTAACTATGTATACTCCGACAAAAAAATAAATTCTGTTCGCGTATGTAAATCTACTCCCTCCCACAAGGGATCTGCATTTCGCCTGAATATTTGCTCTAACATGGCTCCTCCTATTAAAAGTATGCATAGGTATAGTGTCTATATTGAACGCCTACGGGAGTGATGAAAAGTGTGCAGTTTATCCAGGTGTTCAATATGACAGGTTTCACCGTATGATCTAACTATAGTCCATCCAAAGAAAGATTGAGCTAGGACCATGCCAATTACCACGTTTGAAGGGGTGCAGGGTTGCAGGTGGGCAGGCTATGCCGCGCTAGTATTGCCACAAACTGCAACCGTGCACCCCTTCAAAATTGTAATTGGCATTGTCCTAGCTCAATTTTTCTTTGGAAGGACTATAATTTATTGTATTTCAACTTAGTCAAACAAGTTGCAACATTGCATTTTAACCAAATTTTCTATGTTCATATTTTTTCAATTTCAGCTCCATCAACTACAACTCGCCAACCAACAAGTATTAATTTTCAATGCTAAATCACGATATTGAAGTGCAACTTATATTTTGTCTTGTGGGATAGCTAGTGGATGCCCTGCAATAGTAACGTCTGAAATATGCCTGCCTAACACTGGCGCATGTGGATCTAGTAACGAATGTAGTGTAAACGAGATTTGCTGCGAAGTCAGTGAAAAGGCATTTAGCTGCTGTATTCAACTTGGAGCTACCCCACCAACAGCACAATATACAACTACAGCAAAACAACCAATTACAACCAAACCAAATACAACAGGCTACCCATCTACAACAACAGATAACTACTATCCATGGACAACAGGTTTTAACAACTCAATTAATTTGTTATCAACATACTTATATGCAAATAGTCACTCTTTCATGAAGGAATTATATAATTTTTAAAGGACTTGTTGGGTATTGTCCATACTACATTACTTCCTCGATGTGTATGGGCGATGGATACTATTGTTCATCATCGGCAGAATGCTACTCTGGCGAGTTTTGCTGCAGAACATCACACGTCTTACCTGGATGTTGCTATAAATATCCTACACCTACTTCATCAACACCACAACCAACAACAACAACAACAGCAGTTGAAACCTCACCACCATTTTTCAAGCGAAACCTAATAGCTAGTATAGATAAACAGTTAAGGTTACTCTCCAATCTGTTCCAATTGCCTACATTGTTTGATCCGAACATCTTAATATACACATAAAAATTAGCAGACAGACACACATAATAAAGTGATATGTGCTAATTTATTTGTAACTGTAAAGGCAATTTCCAGGGTTCAACTAAATAAAGGTTCAATTGAAATGCCTTTGTGCGGAGAAATGAATTTTAATATGCATGCATGATCAGCTTGAAATGGATAGCATAGAGATAAAACTGATAATGTACCGTTGCAAGATTTCGAAATACATATTATAACAATATAATCATAAAAACCCTCGAATTTATTACATCCTGTACTATTGCACCCTATAAAATTTGCCCTTTAAAACGGACTCTAAAATGTAAAAGTAGTTTTGAGTGTGCTATTGAATCGTATGAACTATAGGAACTTTCAGTTATAGCGATGACAAAACATTGGTCACAATAGCCACAAAAAAGTGATAAAACTATTGCTAAATAGTTTTAAAAATATATACAACTACATCCAGTTATATTTGCCAAAACATTCTCAGGAAGATATATAGGGGAATGAAGTATTCCAACTAATTTAAACAAGCTGGGAATTAGACAGGGTTCTAGTTCATCATAAACCAACATGATTCTCAACATCTTCTGGCAAATGGTTTTTGCCATTTTGGAAGTGCATGCAATATCCAATGGTGATGCTGTCCAAGGAAAAGTTGCAAAAAGTCAAAACCCAAGTTTTAAAATCTTTATAACAACAGTGCTCCGAAGGGAATTGCCAAATGATGAAAGACAGCCACATGGTGGAAGAAACAGCCAAATTGCTGTGAGAAAAATAGTTATTGTTATTCTATTTTAATGTGTATATTAGAAAATTTACACATTATATTTATATTTTAAATTACAAAAAATACAGTCTGGAAACGGAATTAATGGAATCAACTATGGCTTCTTTGGCTCATTCAATTATGACTTTCAACACCCTCACAAGAAACACCACTCCCATCCACCAACAACAGGTACCTAATTTATTATTTCAACCCAGCCAAACAAGTTGCAACATTGGATTCCAACCAAATTTTCCACATTCATATTTTTCCATTTCAGCTTCATCAACTACAACTCACCAACCAACAAGTAGTAATTTTTAACGTAAATTCATGATATTGAAGTGCAACTTATATCTTGTCTTGTGGGATAGCTGATGGATGCCCTGCAATAGTAACACCTGCTATGTGCCTGCCTAACACTGGTGCATGTGCATCTAATACCACATGTAGTTTCAATGAGATTTGCTGCAAAGGCAGTGAAGTGGCATTTAGTTGCTGTGTTCAACTAGGAGCTACTCCACCAACATCACAATATACAACTACAGCAAAACAACCAATTACAACCAACCCAACTACAACAGAACAAACACATGATTACCCATCTACAACATCTACAACATCTGAAATGGGGACTACTACAACAACAGGTTTTAACTATTAATTAAGTATATTAATATTTGTTATCAACTTATGTGAAGCTTCTATTTTAAGAATTTCTTATTTTTAAAGGAACTGTTGGCGATTGTCCATACTTCATTAGTTCCTCGATGTGTATGGGCAATGGATACTATTGTTCATCATCGGCAGCATGCTACCCTGGCGAGTTTTGCTGCAAAACATACGACTTACCTGGGTGTTGCTATAAATACCCTACACCTACAACAGCAGAGCAATCGACAACTTTAACAGCATATGACACCACACTAGGTTTCAAAAAAAATCTTAATTATCAATAATTAATGTTTATTTTGCTCTGAAATGCATCGATTGCCTACATTTAACATACTTAAGTGGAGTTTCACTAACAATCTCCTTCAGATGGCTATCAATTGTATTTTGATAACTAAATTAATTGGACAACAAAGAAAGAAATTTATAATATTACATCTTTCACAGGCTTAACGTAATGCCCATATTACATCCAAGAATCAAATTGCACGTACAATGACACATTCCCATGTGGATATATCTTGAATTGTTATGGAAATTACAAGTGTTGTCGGTATTCGTCCCAATACACAGCATGCTGCTTATATGACTCTTCTTCAACCAGCACATACACTTCATTAACTGATAAATGTAACATATCGATGATGAAGAAATGTATATTTTAGATAAGCATGAGGTCAGTAATCTTGATGAATTCTATAAACAAAACAGCTCTACCACCATGCAACATACCACCAGGTATCGGCTATGTATATTATGGTTCATCGTGTAATAGCTGTTACCAATACGACAGATCATGCTGCTACGGGTCTTACGGTCCTGGTTGCTACGCTTGGGTTACTCCCACTTCAACAAGTACAGGTAGGATAAGAAGAAAATTGAACATTTGAAATGAAATTCAGTAATAAAATGCATCCGGCCTCAATCTCTTTTGATAGTTGTTGTTTAAGGTCATCTATAGCAGTGACCTGTCAACTAATGAACTGATGCAAATCCGAACGCAATTCTTCATATCCAAAGATATTTCAGCCTTGATGCATATATCCTCAATCTAAATATTGTATTTCTTGATAAATAAAAGTGCAAAAGATATAATTGTATATGGGCCATTGGAATACGTTCATATTTACAACTACTTTTAATTATTGTCCTAAATCTAACATGTTAGATTTAGGACAATAATTATGTATCAATTAAACATTAATTAGGGTTTATATCAAAATCGCAAAAACATTATTTTTTTCTGGAGAAACGGATGCCCAGTGACTTTTCAACATTTTGTATGTGCGTGCATTGTAACAATTTTGGAATCTATTTAAACATATTTGTGACGTGTAAATTCAATCGTATTATATTTCCAAATTGCCGTTTTCTTTATAGTGTGAGTGTGATTGTATACTATCATTCGTATACCGTGCATATTAATTTCTCATGTGTTATCTTTGAATAAAAAATTACAATTTTACACTGATATTGTTGCATTTTCAGTGCAAATTTATGTTTTGTAAATACACTAGGAAGGTCAATGAACGCCTGTACTTTACGAAGTGGTTTACAGTCCTCAGTTGACACTGTGGAAAGGATTTATAAAGTGACTCAGGAGTGTCACTGAACACTATGGTTCTCTGTATAGTAATTTTATGTTCTCAGTTGACACTGTGGGATGGGTTAACAAAGTAACTCGCTATATCACTGAACACTATAAGGGTATCTTTATAGTAATTTTAAATTCTCAATTAACACTGCAGAGTGGTTTATATAGAAGCTTGGGAGTGTCGGTGAACACTGTAAGTTTCTACCTGACACTGTTTAATAGTTTACGAAGTGATTTGGAGGTGTCACTGAAATCCCGAAAGTTCTCATAACACTAATATTAAGTTCTCAGTTGACACTGCTCATTGGTTTACACAGTGACTCAGAAGTATCACTGAACACCCCAAGGTTATCTTCAAAGTACTTTTATATTCTCGGCAGACACTGCAGAATGGTGTACAAAGTGATTCAGGAGTGTCACTGAACACCCCACCATTCTCTTCAGTTATGTTCAGTTCTCAGGTGACACTACAAAATGGTTTGCAAAGTGATTCAGGAGTGTTACTGAACACCTAATGGGTCTCCTCATAGTAATGTGCGGTTCTCAGTTGACACCATGGCATGGTTTTTAAAGTGACTAACAAGTGTCACTAAACACAATAAGATTCTCAACAGAGAATTTTATATTTCTCATATTAATCAGGAGCATCCTGCATTGAGAAAGCTGCAATTGTCAAATTAGAATGCAAACTACTCAACTGAGTACATTTCGGTACTCCAAAGAGTAAAGATGGATTCTCACCCACGACATTCTCACAAAACCCCCTGAAAAGTGTCTACTGACTCATTATTTTTATGTGTGTGTGGGTAGACGTGCTGCGTGGCACTATCAATTGTTTTTACGACCTCTTCATGTTCCTGACAAATGAACATATTTTGGATCATCACAATGAAGAACATATTTTTGCATTGCATTACGTGTTCATGCCACGAATACGTGAATCCCTTTGCAAATTCAGATCATACTGGAACAATCACGGTATTAGGACCGAGCGACATCGAACACCACACCAACTTTTTGTATCCCGTGCATTACAGCTCCATGGTTCCTCAAATACAGCCATTAGGGATATATATTTCCCAACAATGCAAATCAAGAACATCACGAAAATCACATGAACTTGGATAACGATCATCAAGAACCAACAAGTGAATCCGAAGGTGTTCATGTTCCCCCTGTGCCTCAACTTCTGAATGAAACACAGTTGGAATATTTGAGACAACATGTTAATCCGTTAAATTATACTGCTGATGATATTGGTATAAACCTTAATTTAAGAACACTAGTTATTTTACGAAGATTACTGCAAAGAAATGTATAACATTGAAAAAGTTTCGTACATATAGATTACCATTAACTGATTGGCTGGACTTGTTGACTGTCTTATAAGCAGAGTCGATTGTATAATAGAAAATGAAATGAGAAAGGTCTTCTATCCATACAGAATCCAGACCGGACTACGCAAAACATGTTGGCAAAACATTTGCTTGAAAATAATTTAATAAGTTTGTGCAAGGATGTATTATATTTGTGGTGAAACATCCATATGGAGGGACTGTGCATGTTGTCAATACAAGTGGCAAAGACAACAAAGTGTAGTGCTCATTTGGAAAGAAACATTGCTTTCACGAAATTGCTGTCATGGATTTGTGCAACATGGAAACGGTTGACACTCATAAATACATGTCAGAAGTAAAAGCTTTTAAAGAGGGGAAAGGTGGGGAATAAAGGCCACGCAGGCGAGATTTGGAAAGGGGTGCAAATGTGCTAAACCATAAAAATGAATAAACTTAGCTGTCTATTCCACTGATAAGGTCTTTTCTGAAAACAGAGTACCATTCCACACCATTACCAGACGGACCATGCCCAGCATTTATTGTCAAAGTTGTGACAGCATTTAAGAAGAGAAAGGTCCAAGAAATGCCATGTAATGAAAATGGCCTGGCTGGCCTACATAATCCTGTGTTACCAGATTGTGCAAAACTAGTAACATTGCAAAATGGGTATCCTTTTCTGTCAGATATTTCCAAATTGAAAAGTCTATATAGAGAAGATCTGCATGACTGTAGATGGTTGCGCCGCGAAAACTGACATGGGATTGGCTTCACTGGTTGTAAACAATGGACTGCAAGATAGTGTTGCAGTCATTCCTGAACATAATTTTACACTTTTAGAACAAGGAAAATGGCAATGTGTTCTTCCTTACATGAGAAGAAGTAAAGTGTCCAACAGGGATCTCATAGTGGTTATGATTCCAGTTAGGCCAGAAGGATATCAATGGTTGCTAGGTGTAATTTGCTTGAAAAGAAAAAATATTGATGCTAGACCATTTGGCAAGCTGCACTGACTCAATTGATCCATTGTGTGCATCTCAGATAACAAGTTTCATCAAAAATTGCGAAGACCACATTTAATATTGCAAACTGTGATGTTGACTTATCAGAATGGGAATTTAGACGTAGTTTGGACTGCATTAAACAAATGAATGGTTTTGATTGTGGCTTGTTTGGACTGTACTATTTTTACTCCAAAGCTCGAAGAACTGACTACATGATCTTAGAAAGCTCTGAAGAAAGAAAGTGGTGCTTCCAGCTACTTAATCATGCACCAAGAAACTCCTGGCGACAGGATAAAAATAAAAGTAGTCATGAAAGAGATGACAATGGTTGCACTGACATTCTTCGGGAAAGCAAGGCAACCCAAGAAATATGTAAGCAATTGCTGAGAGGTTCAAATTCAAATCGGATACCATGTGGCGCATCAACTGATTGCATTATAGACATCAATTGCATAACGAACAATCAATATTTGTGTGTCTGTTGCTGTAAATGACTCCAAGAGCAGTGCAAAAAAGCACGAAAACAAGGTGAATACTATTTTTTTTTAAAATTTGCAACCTTAAAAGGAATGAATGGTAGTAAAATGTATGCAGAATTAAATGCATATATACAGAATAATACATTTGTTTCAGGCAAAGTGCAAACTCAGGTTGTGTACACACAGCCTAGGCCATGGTGACATAAACAACACCGTAAAACACCGATTGCATGTTAACTGAGTGTTTCATCGTAACATTAGAGTAAACCTAAATTGTTCAGATGCTCGAATTACATATTATCTACGTTTCGAAATATTTCCAGAAACTTTGGTCACGTTTGTTAACGTCACTTTCATGTGGTCGACGAACATGCAAGTTTTGACAAACCCGGTTAACAAACTTGACCTAAGTTTCAGGAAATTTCAAAAAGTAGATAATAATATGAAATTCGAGCATCTGAACAATTTAGGTTCACGAAAATGTTTCGATGAACCGCTTAGTTAACGCGCAATCGGCGTTTCACTGTGCTGTTTATGTCACCATGGCCTAGGCTGTGTGTACATATCCTACGTTTGCACTCACTCAATGCATTCACTCCTTGGATTTTCTGAAGGTTTCACAGCTAATTTTTCCTGTAGAAGATGCAAAATGCCACGGAATCAGTGTCAAACTAGTTGGGAATTAAACGAAGACCACTTAAGCACAACAGACATGTATGATAGGGACGTTGAAATTAACAAGTTATCCCTAGGTAACACGCATAAAATTTGAGTCTGTTGTTAACAAGCTTCAGTATCATCATGTTCTTAAAATGGCTAGTATGGATATAATGCATGACATATTTGAAGGAGTAGCTCCAGACCTGCTTAGGCATTTACTAAAATATTGCATTAACGCCAATATGATGACATTACATAATATCAACGCACACTTGCAATCTTTTCACTATGGGCATCATTATAAAAATCCCAAACCATCATGCATAAGGCAAAGCTTTATTAGAAGTGAATCAACAAGTGGACCGAGTTCATCTCAGATGATTTGCCTGGTTGTTGGTTTTCCTATCATATTTGGAGATTGATAAATTTGGGAAATTCTTTTCATTGTTTCGTGAGATTGTAGATATTATAATGTCTCCATCAATTTGTCGTGCTGGAATTTTGATCCTTAAATCATTAATTAGTGAATTTTTGCAAGGATACATGAACATTACAGATAACACACTGAAGCCAAAACATCATCACTTGTTGCATTACCCGCAGTCAATTAAGTTATTAGGCAGTTTATGATGGCATCGTCATACAAGTGTCACATAAGGAAGTGCAAATTATTAGACAGTTATTTTGGACTATTTAAATTCAATAGTATTTTACATTTGATAAATTCCATTTGTTTTTAGCTTCCAGAGCTATTCTAGAGCGACATTTGGATAAAATGTTGCAAGAAACTTCAAACAAAAGAAAGAAGCAGAACACATCATCAAGCTTCATTAAATGCCCAGAACCACATCGTGGAAAGCCTAAAAGCTATAGATAGAGACAAGGTATTGAAAAACTGCTTATTACAGGTTTCAATAAGATATGTAAAAGTTTTCATATTTATATTACAAACTACAGAAATAGCCAAATTATTGTGCATCCTAAAACAGCCACTGAGAAAAACTTTACCATTAATAGTGTTTCTACTACTAAGGTTGTAGCTTGGTTATGTGCATTCCAATGAATGCATCCGAACTGTGGCATCTTCTAAAAAAATTATCAGGATAAATTTTATAAATCATTCCTTTAGTTTTTGCATTGTTTTCCGGCAATTCATTAAAAATAAAATTCTAGTCAAATTTTTGGATCCTAAAAATGCCTTTCGGTGCACTGTAATTTAGATGTAAATTTACATTGATACAATATTAAGATCCTTTTTATGTTGAAATGTTTTGTTACCTTGCCCGTACTATATGTATGTTATACATGCATGTACTATTTATTATAAGTCACATAATTCTACCATTTAATGTTGGGATTTAACTAGGCAATAAGTCAAGGTTCGAGAAGCTTGGAGGCTAATGAAAAACTGAGTTAAGAAATTGAGTCTCTACAGAAAGAGAATAGTAAACTTAAGGATGAAAATATTGTTAAAAAATATGTTAGCAAAAGGTGCAGTATTATTATTTGTCAAATATCTAGAAATTAGTAATAAATGAATTATTTTTATAACTATACTAGACATCCCAGAATTGATAACAGAACTACAGAATCGTTTTTGTGGAGAAAGTGACAACAGCAGCAGTTCTTCAAAACTGGATGTAGTATCAGCAAAGGTGATATAGAACCTTATTACAATTTGTTTTCCATGTGTGTTTATAATTACATATGTGGCATTGTATTGGGCACTTTCAGGTTGAATTTTCACCTGGGATTTTTTGCATCCGGAGTTCGTGGATTGCAAGTCAAGCTGCAATGGACGAGCGGAAAATGGCAAAGCATCTGCTATTAGGGATGTTTGAACTGGAAGTCCTCCTATCCAGAAATTTGCAAGGCGGAAAGAGCAAAACCGATCCTTGTGCTCCAGCGAAAAAAGCACTAGACCCCATTATTATTGATGCAATTTATGGTATGTGTCATAATTGTTTAATGTATTTATTGCAAGGTGAAAATATTACAAATGTTATTTTAAATTGCAGACACTGTGATGAAGAAATTCCCCAGCATGGTCAAGTCATAGGTAGGAATTGCAATCAATGCAAATTGCGGCGAGCTTCTAAGAAAGCATCTTATTCTGCTGGGAATGGCAAAACGGTAAATGTCGCACTGGTTGTATCAAATTCCTACCCATGTTTTCAATGCCTCTTTTAAACTGATTTTCCTTGCAGCACAAAAATTTCATGTGAAGATCGTGGTGAAACGTCGGAAGTTAATAAGTAATGCGTTTTTGTGAATGTACTTACTAATTTCATGCCATTAAATGTTGCAGAATAGTTCTGGAGTGTTTTGTACTTGCGTAACTTTTAGCTTACAAAAAAATTAAGGCGGAATGTCAGAAGTATACTGCGGAATTATATCTTCATAAATGCAGAAAAAAAATAAACCTAACAACGATTTTGAATAAATGTAATTGCAACTGATGAGACTGGCAATTATGCACGTAAATTGAATTAATTTTCCGAAAATCTTGAATACCTGTAAAACACATTTCATTCTAACTATTTTGCTCTTAATTTGTTGAAAACTTCATTATCAAAAGGATGCCACATTGCACTGTAATCAAATGAAAGCCACACATGAACAAATTATGCATCTAAGCATGTATCTGTAATATATAAACAAAACACAATTGTAATATATAAACAAAATGCATTTGTTATGCATGAATATAATGTATTTGTTGTATATCACAATAATGCATTTGTAGTGTATCACAATAATGTATTTTTAGTATATCACTGCAATGCATTTGCAGTACATCACTATAATACATTAGTAATATATCACTATAATTCATTCGTAATACAGTAATTACATGTATTCAAAATATATTCATTAATACAAAACCCATATATTATTGTATTACATTTTGATATATGAAAATCAGCCATAATAATACATAGCAATATATCACACAATTATATTTTATAACACATTTTCCAATGCATTCTTAATACATTAATTGTTGTATGGGTTAATTTGGCGTATTGTAATTTTCGTTCGATTTGAACAATTGTATCGTTGCGTTTCACTTAATGTTAAATTGACATATATATTTACGTCATTCGCGCTACTGTGTTGCGGAATTCATAATGGAACTTCCCTGTATTGCCGCCGCACACCCCTTTTAGGTCTTCGACTGTTGGGTGGCAGCAAATAAACATTATTATTATTATTATTATTATTATTAATATTATTATTATTATCACTTCACTTTAAGTAACTTGGGCACATTCTCCACAGAATTTTAGAACAAATTTGGAACATTGTCCATATTTACGCTGAACTTGCTACCTTTGCTGGTATATTATAGTAACATATCCATAAAAATCTACTGACAGCCATGTTTTAGGCTCTAATATGGTGAAAGCTGCTTGATAATGGCCGCCAACGAGCGTTCGGAGCGCCCTCTTCTGTGTTAGTCCTGCCTTAACGTACTGACACAAGTGTAAGAGATCACCTTTAACTGCTTTGCATGCTTGAAGAGCTACTGTTGAGGATACGGTAATTTGTAACCCCCACCCAACCTTACTGAACCCCACTTCCTTGTGTCCCTTACAACTTTCTTTGCCACTTAAAAAATAAGAAAGAATAAGAAAAAAAATGACATAAGAAAGAAAGAAAGTCAGTGGAAGAAATTTGCTGTCGCTTGGTTCGCTGCAACATTCAGCTCGTTAATTATTTCTTGTGTCGTGTTGCTGCTACAAAAGCATCTTGAAATCTGCCACCCCACCCCAATGCCACCCCTAAATGGCAACAAATATGCCTAACTCGGTCTCGGTTCAATTTGACACGTTGCTAAACTCGGCCGCAAATCACGATACAAGGTGTGAAATTATTCGGAATTTATTTGCCAAAAAATACCCTTGGGTCCCTGTGGCAATGTCATTTTTTTCTCCAATGCTTTTGTAAGAATAGGTATAAAGGTATAATGTTGATTTTATAGGGTAAACGTGAAGTTTCTGGTTCGTGAACCTTTCAATTTTTACGCGCAAAGATAAATGCTGAAAATGTAGTACGGAAGCCAAGTTATGGATATTTAAGGAATAATTACTACCAATTACGCAGTCATTAAAAGCGTTTTGTGATTTTGGAAAAAGATAGTCTTTCTACCAAGTAATTCATGTCATGTTTTAATTACGTGCTTATAGACCTTTAAGCAGACAATTATGCGGCAGTATTACAGACCACTTCATCGCTTAATGACATTTCTGGAAACAGATGTAATCATTGTAGTACTTAGTAAAGTAATAATGAGGCCAAATAATTCTATGTAGTTTCGTAAAATATAACAATAATAATACATGTTACATCCATACGTAAAATGTCGTTGACGTCACAGCGACGAACGCAACTGAAAGCAAGTTTGCCCACGATACGTTGTGTGAAAACAGTGGACAAGGGGCATTTTTGTTCATGTGTTTACATTGTTGTTTCCTGTCCAGCTTCGCTTTGCATGCATGTTCACTATTGCAACTTCACTTGCATCCAAGTTTTCTCTCAGAGAAGTTCTACGTAATTTTGCTCTTTAACTCAACAAAGACATTTTGGTCTTTTGCAGTTCTACTTTGACACTAAACTGGATATTAGCTTCTGAAATTCAACAGCACCTTCGTCGGGCCAAGAGCCTGTTGTTGCCTGACATATTGTATTGTAAAAAACCAATGCACTTAGTGCACCGGAAACGTTAGAGTCAATTTGCGTCATTCGCGTGCAGACCAAGATTCTCGAATTAACTTTTAAAGTTTATTCCACTAAATTAATGTGTTAAATTTAGTTGTTAATCCACATAGAAGGAAATAGGTAGATATGAAACTTAGGAAGTAAAAATAATGTCCTGTATTTTTTGTCATTCGCGATAATCTAACCGATTCGGAGTGATGCCGCATAAAATCCTGAATCGCTGAACAGAGTTAGAAGCTGTATTTGTCTATATAAACAATTGTGTTTGAGGATAGCTAGATGATTAGATAGATAAATAAGATATTATTTCAGTGGTCTTGTCAAAAAATCCTGGCAAAGAGGAACATATTGCTCCGTTGGCTGTTTCGCGCAAACTCTTCCGCTACCTGCCTGTCGCGCTTGATTCCGAAACGATTTGCACGGAAAGCAGCACGTACATAAACCTGTAGTAGTAGTACATCCTATATTCTGTGACGATCCAGAGTGGGGGATGAATAATTCAAGCTGAGCTCGTCGACGCGTGCATATGCGAAGTAGGCGGTTAGGGAGCCTGAGTAGGGATCTGCTGAGTAGGGATGTGGGGATGCTGGTAGAGATGCAGGGGGGAGAGGTACTGTCTCCTCCTCCTGCTTTTTACCCATTAAGTAGGCAAAAAATATTTCCTCCAATGGAAATGGGAAGGATTTACGGGAGGAGTCGGTGTGTCGCTGCTCGACATCCGTTTACATCTAGTCGATGAAAAAGATGTGGGAAATATGTCGGAGCAGATAAAGCGACTTGTCGTGAAATTGTTTCGTATTCATCTTCGTCCCTCTCTCTCTCTCTATCTCTCTCACTCACTCTCTACTCCATACTCTTTTTCCCAGTCTCCCACTTGCCTGCGGTTGCGCAGGATTTATATCAATTGCCAGTTCATCACGCTGTTTGATTTGACGACACACAAGTGGTCCGCGCGAACCGTAACGTCGAATGTACGTTGCGCTTCATCACAGCAGTAGATCCAATTATTCCAATGCTGGGGGAAATATCATATTATTTTATTAGTCCTAAATGCAAATGGACATGTTAAAATCGAAAAAAAATCTTATAACAAGCAAACTTCATTAAAATATACGTAAAATAAGCTGTATTGTTTAAAATAATAAGAAATATGGGTTTATACTTAAGTAGAATAATTTTAATTTATTGTATGTGTAGGTTAGTTTGAGATTACTTTGGTTCAGGTCTAGTTAGGTTTCTTTGCGTGAAGTCCTGAACACGATTGTAAGATTAGCTAGCGTCGCGCTTTGCATTTCATTAATAATTATTTTTTAATAAGTGAGCATTTATTTAGTGCATATGGTACTATGGAGGGGAGGAGGGGAAGGAACTGAATTGTCTGAAGGGGGGATGGTCATAATTTAAGGTATATGATTGCATAAAGCGAGTTTCATATGCGAAAGGGCTTTCGTGAGACGGCAAGCGCAATAATGGGATCAAGCCTGCGGAGAAAGCTTTAAAGTTTTGAAAAATAGTTTTGTGAATGAGATTATGATAAAACAAAGTGATATTGCAGTCAGAGTTTAGGGTTTTTCATTCTGAACGCGGGCCACATTTCGTGAAGGTGTGTTCGCATACTTTTGAAAGGCGTTTGTTCTGCAAAATTAATAATAAAGTGAAAAATATTGTCCGTTCAATGAAAGAAGAACCCCCAAGGTCAAATTCCCTTTTAAAGTAATGACCTTGTCCATTCATAGATTCCAGGTGTTAGGTTTTTCTTACAACTGTTGTCGAGTAACAAAGTGTCATTTGATGACATCACCAACAGGTGCAGGAAATATCCTCAAACCTGTTAAATAATGTGAAGGTCACGACTTTACAATGAAGTTTGACCTTGGGGGTCTTCTTTCGCTGAACGGACCATAGTTACATATAGAAAATAGGTTTCAATCACGAAAAGAGCCTCAAACGTGGTTTGTGCATGCGTGGGCCATCTGGTGAATGTTAGGTGGAACTTTGTAGAGTTTGTAGAAGAAAGTAGGAGTTAAATTGGCATTAGAAATAAGTGTTAAAGGGGGTTAAGGCGAATTTGAGGCAACTCTGTGGCAGCGCGATAAAAAGGCAGCGTTCATTTTCAATAGCGTCAAATTAGGAGGTTTTTTGGGGAATCGCGCCGCACCAGAAATACGATAATAATTGGCACTTCGTGTCTTGTCGGCTATCTGCAGATTGCATACATATATATGCAGTTGTAACGAATGGGGAAACGAAATTTGCGGGCAATCGGAGATGCATTCATTGGCTTTTGCCTCGCAGTCGCTTGACGCGCGTCGACATCGTATAAGTCACATGCAGTATTGAGTGCGACATCGCTGACTCGCTTATTAAATTTTAGGCTTTATTCCATATCCTTCGCACTCTCTTTATTTTTGCAGCAACGAGGAGGGAAAAAATCCCATTACTCGTCAATATATCTGAAAGCATAGCACTTGGCTCGCGCTCCGATGCCGACGTACATTACCCACAAAATCTTCAATGTCGGCCAAATTTCGATTTGCATTATGGCTCTTAAACTTACGAGTCTTCACTTCCGCTCCCCTCTTTCTTTTCCTGTTCCTTCCTCCTAGTTTACCCCCATCCTCCATCCTCCAATCTATTTTTCAAACATCAAAAAGTGAAATAAGAGTCGCGTGTTCGTTGTTCGCCTCATTAACGGTGCCGGGTTAGGTGGGTTTTTAAGACATGCAAGGACCCTGTTTCTATAGAAGCAGAGAGACATGAATAGAGGGATGCAGCATTCATTTTTACATATTTGCCTCAATTAAAAATACTCGCACCGAGACTAATTAGGCGCTCCGATGCACCGGCGGATTAACGCTGTCGGTGTTTACGCTCATTCAAAATCAAATTCATCGCATGCGTCTCGTTAGCTCACTGTAGGAGACCCAATAACTTATTTGACCTGAATCTATCAGTTTCTGCAGCGACAGTGCCAATTATATATGCGCGGAACAAATGAATCGCGCGCAGCTTAAAATGCACGGACTGCTAGGTGTTTAAAAAATACACCTTGTTTATCAAAGGAATTAGGGTGTAAAAGAAACTCCCTGTCTTTCTGTTTAAGAATAATAGTCGTTTTTGAATTTCTGTTCAGTAATATTTGTGTAAAAAATTCGTGTAATTGCACTGATCATTAACGAACACTTGCGTATCTTGTAATGAATGCGTATCGTGTAATGAATGCGTCATGCATTGTATAAATTGTGGAAACAGTCAAAATGTATTATTAAAATTAAATATAACTTCATCTTAAGAAACTAACACATTTTAAATTCGTTAACGAACATGCGTGGCCAAGTTGAGTTCAGAACGCGTGTCTTAGGTTTTATAAGGTAAGGAATTATCATTTGATAGTGATTAGCTCAAATAGTACTTTCATTTCCTCATCCTTTAGTGCAATTTTAAATTTTAAATTTTAAGTACTTTTCCTGAAATTGAATTTATTAATTGCACTATTCATTTATGAACGTATTCGATAAGTGTTTCACGTTGCTCGTACGTGTTGCATAATTTTGTCAACGTGTGGAATTATGATATGATGATTATAAACTAAATAAGTTTCTTTATAAGAGCATATTTAGATTTTTAAAGTTTGATGAGTAGTTTTCCTGAAATTAAATATTTTAATTGCACCAATCATTTATGAACACGCGCGCGCACGTTTCACCACGTTGCGAATCAAGTTTTAATTTGAACACAATGTAATCTACGCTGTAACTTTCCCCCAGCCAAACGAAACAAATTGCAAATTTTCGACATAATCTGCATGAAGCTTCTTTTGTTTCAACTGTTTCGTGAGAACGGCGCGTTAACGTAGCGCGCATGCGCACAGAACGCATGAAAGGTGATTCCACCTCTTCCCACACACCCTAATACATTTTTTTTACTGCGTACACCTATAGAGGGTATAAAGAAGAAAAAAAACATCAGCTACCGAAATGTCCAAAATCACGGACCCCGCCCCATATAACACTGCGTTGCGCACAGCAGTTTGCGTTGGCCGTGCCGGTGTGCGCAGCCAACTTTTCTCGTTTGATCCAAATTATTAACGATTGTTTACGATGCAGAAGTAATTATCAGTGGAGCTTAATAGCCACCGAGTGAGGCCGTTAAATGGCCAGCAAAAACGCCGACTAATCACACGGTTGCTATAGCGATTGCGCACCATGCAAAAACTAGTTACTGCGCCGCCCTGCGTTTTGTCAAATCGCATTTCGTCCCGAACACGTGTTAAAAAAGCACGCAGTAGATTTTATATTATCTCCTGGAAAATGATTTGGAAGAGAATTTGCACGCACGATGCAGGGGGTTCGCATGCGACAAAAGAGCACAACGCACGACCGCGCGTAAACACGCTTGGCCGATAATAACGCGCGGGGATAATAATAATTAAAATCGACATGTGA
Organism: Glomeris hexasticha; assembly: GCA_034695945.1. Taxonomy (NCBI): domain Eukaryota; kingdom Metazoa; phylum Arthropoda; class Diplopoda; order Glomerida; family Glomeridae; genus Glomeris; species Glomeris hexasticha. The sequence continues at coordinate 18,509 of JAQIWR010000111.1, forward strand.
ATAATTCATGATGGAACACGAACAGAGCAAGTGCTTCGATTAATTAGAACAACATTTTGGGGTTTGGGGGGGGGGGTGATGCGTTTAAAATGAAATTCGATCGCGCGATGGTAACGCGCGTGATGTCTTGAAACACGAAGTGTTCTTTGTTAATAAACTAGAATATAGAAATGAGGATGTGTTTGAAAGATAAAAACATGTTTGAGAAACACAAAACTTAGTAGGTAACGCGTACAACACGTGTTGGCAAGTGCGGTTTGCCAACGCGCACGAAAACGCGGAAGTTTGCAAGCTGTCTATAAATGATTAGTGCAATTGTTTGACAAATAATTTAGCAGCTGTCTATAAAAGAATGGTGCAATTATATTGTGTGGATTATGTGATAGGTGTCTCTAAATGATTGGTGCAAAGGATTTGCGTGTGCGCAACAAATGACTTGGTTGATAATGCTTTGTAATAAGCTAGTTGAAAATGGTAAATAGGTGTTCTGGTAGATGGGAACCACGTGATAATGTTGGTGCGAATAGCCGCCGCGGCGTTTAATCAAAACAATAGCCATTATTTGTACATATCTAGAATGCGCATGTTAAAGACAGAAATTTATATATTTTTTGTAGAAATAAAGTAAATATAATGGGAGACTTGAGGTCGGGTGTAAATGTGGTGTAGTGAAGGTGTAAGGACGGTGTAAGAGAGGTGTAAAGTAGATAAAGGTGTGAGGTGTAATCAAGGTGGGTGTAAGTGGTGAGTGATGTGTGAGCGGATTAAGAGCAAGATGTAGGTGCGGTGTCTAAGAGAGTTGTGAAAGGTGTATTGAAGGTGTAAGTGATTAGTTATCAAGGTGTATTCCAGGTGTAAGTGGGTAGTTATAAAGGTGTGTTCCAGGTGTAAGTGGGTAGTTATAAAAGTGTATTCCAGGTGTGAATGTCTAAGAAAGTTGAATACGTGGTGGAAGGAAGTTATACAGATTTATGTAAGGTGTAAAGGAGTTGTGAGAAAGGGTTATGTAGGGTGTATGTAAGTTGTGTTAGGTGTATGCAATGCGTAAGAGGTGTGATAAAGGTGTACTTTACGCGGGAGAAAAGATTACGCAAGGTTTAATGGAGTTGCGTGAATGGATTAGGCAAGGTGTAAGTTGAGAGAAAGGATTATTCCAGGTGTAAGGTGGTGTTGTAATAAAGGTGTAAGTAAAGTGTAAACAAGGTGTAATAGTCATGTGTGAAAGGGTTACGTAAGGTGTAATGGATTTGTGTGAACGGATTACGCAAGGTGGAATGGATTTGCACGTTTGGATTAGGCAAAGTATAAGTTTGTTGTGAGAAAGGATTATGCCAGGTGTAAGGTGTTGTAATAAAGGTGTAAGCAAGGTGTGAACAAGGTGTAATTGACATGCGAGAAAGGATTATGCAATGTGTAATGAATTTGCGCGAAACGATTAAGCAAGGTGTAAGTTAGTTGTGAGAATGTATTATTCCAGGTGTAAGGTGTTGTAATAAAGGTGTAAGTAAGGTGTGAACAAGGTGTAATATTTTACATTGCAAGTTACAACACTTGCCGTTATGTAAGTCAATGGGGATTAGGAACACCCAAACAAAAGTGATGGATCTTAAGGTGTAAGAGTGGTGTAAAGTGAGGGAAATTACACCCAAGGGTGTAAACAATTTGAGGCAAAGTTTACATTGATGTTGCTAAGCGTTGTTTACGGCCACCCGCATTTAGAGTAATTTTAAAATTGATGAACTTATTTTGGAAATTAGTTGGTGTACGCGTTTAGCAACGCCCCCTATGTACAAAAGACCATTCATCGAATTACTAATGCGGGTATCGAACGCAACTTTTGACACCGCGGTTTGACGTTGACGCGCACAATAGACAACCGGCATCGATTGGAACAACACACGCCGTACACGGACACACTGTACATGAATGCGATTAATTCGCGAAACCAGAAACTAATCATTAAGTTTTTTGTGCATCATTAAAAGTCATTTGATTTGGGGGTTGGGGGGTTTGGGGTTTGGGGTTGGCCGCAACAGCGCCCTCCCATCAATTGCGGCTAGCGCGCTTTGTTTGCTGTCGTGCAACCCATGTTGATTGTCTTGTTTTGCATGCGTACGTGCATATTGATCACCACACTCAATTGTCCAATAGCCGTACAACAAATGTGCATGCTAACTTAGGGCTTTGTGTGGAGGTTTCGTCACTAAGCCGCCAGAGGGCGTCGCGAGTTGTTCTCGTTTCCGGGCGCGAACTTTGCGTTTGAGGTATTATTAACATGATATTTAAGCACTGAAAACTTATATGTACTTATTTATATTGGATAGTATTTTTTGTGAAATGATTAGAAGGCTTTTAGATGGTTTACACCTTTGTCACACCCGTGTAATGTTGGTGTAAAGTTTACACCTTTGGGTGTTCATTGTCGAATGCGATGCAGTGTGTACAGTAGTGGGCCCTGTAAAAGTTTGGAAGGGAATTACACCTTTGTGACACCCTTGTACTACAGGTGTAGATTTTACACCTTTCGACACCCTTGTGCTGCAGGTGTAAATTTTACACTATTTTGGATACATATACGCACATGATGCAATGCGTGTACTCAATAGAAAAATGCATTGTCGTAATGTATTTAGAAGTATTTACACCTTTGTGACACCTTTGTTTTACAGGTGTAATTTTCACTCCTTTTTGGTTACATATATGCACAATGCAATGTGTCACTAAATAGAAAAGTTCATTTTGGAAATGTATTTTGAAGTATTTACACCTTTGTGACACCCGTGTAATATAGGTGTAAACTTTACACCCTCGAGTGTGTAGTGTGTGCAGTGTAAGTGAGGTTAGAAGGCTTGTGATGGGTTTACTACGGGTGTAAATGGAAAGGTGCTTTATTTGTAATGTCTTTAGATGTGTTTACACCTTTATGGTACCCGTGTAATATAGGTGTAAATGTTACACCTTAAGTTGTTCATAGTGAAATGCAATACCGTGTGTGCTGTGTTTCATTTATAGGGATGGTTAGATGTTTGGATGGGTATACACTTTTTGCGTACTTATGCTTTAGGTGTAAATTTTACACTTTTGTGACACCCTTGGACTGCTAGTGTAATATTTTACACCCTTAGTGTCCATAGTCGCACACAATGCAATGTGTGTACTGAATGGAACGGTGTATGTTTGAGAGGTATTAGAAATATTTACACCTTTGTGGCACCCGTGTATTAAAGGTGTTAATTATTACACCCTTTGGTGTACGTGAACGTAGGCACACATTGCGCTATGTGCGGCAAAGTGGAAAGCTGTATGTTTCTGTGGTATATAGAAGTATTTACACTTTTTTAACACCATTGTACTGCAGGTGTAAATTCTTACACCTTTGGGTGTAAATAGTTATTGTAACGCGATGCGTGAACCGATTTATAGGTGCGCAATGCAAAAGTGTGCCTGTAAGAGTCTTGTAATGTGTTGAAAAGTTAGGTTGTTTTACACCTTTACTGTTTGTTTTTTGTAAAGGTGTACGTTTTTACACCTTACCGTGTAATAGTACGCTTTGCATTACACTATGAATTTCGTGAACCAATGTAAAAGTTTGTACAGTTGTCCTTGCATAGGCTGTGTAAGGGGTTTTATGAATTTACACCTTTTTTACAACCTAGGGTGTAATATTACACCTTTGGGTGCAGCCTGCGCGTTGAAAAGTGTACATTTTTGTTCTTCAATGTATAATGCATTTGCCAATTTTTTTGATTTTTCTCTGCAGGATTGCTGCAGTTCTGTCGCAGTTCTGTCGCAGTTCTGTAACAGTTCTGTCACAGATCTTCCCCAGATCTAACAGTTTTCTTGTGTTTTTTTTTTTACAGGTATGGGAACGAGAAATGGCGTGAACTAAACAACAATCTGCGCTCGTCTGCTCCGTTTGTTCAGGTGAGATGCATCTAATCTACATTATATCTGTAATCACACTGCATTTCCAATGCTAACTAAGCACATTGGGTCATTCATTGAAAAAATATGTTGGACCTCCCACTAAGGTCAAAATATGCAAGTCACTCGTTTAATTGGAACACCTAGCGGCCGAATTCGGAACTAATTCTGGGGATTTTATTTTCCTATACAAAAACGTTGATTAATATTGCAATTTAATTCGAGAAAAAATTTGAAATAAATGTGTGGAATTATATTTAATGTTTGGACGTGATGTACTTATGTTTCATTACAATTAACAGTGTAAGTTAACGTAATTAACTATGTAATTAATTACCAAATGATAATTAAATTAATTATTAGTTAGTATTATTAGCCGAAAATAAAAATAATAAAATCTGAAAATATTTATAGTGTTATAAAATTAAATATACTTTATAATCTAATTATATAATTGACATGTTTCATAATGATAATTAACTATTGCAGTAAATGTAATTAACATTGATAGAATTAACTACAGTATAGTTAGAATTAAATATACTATTCAAACTATAACTTAATTGAATATTTGTATACAATTTATTTGATAATTACAATTAATTGATAACTAAATATAATTAGTGCATGGTTGAATTAGTTATTGGTTAATAATAATTATATTAGTAAGTGGATTAATTATAAATAATATTAATATTCTGTTTAATTAGATGAATATTTTGAATTTAAATTATATATAAATCAGCAACAAAAGTTTAGTGTTTCATAATTGATGACATTATTATTGAACTCTCCCTTCTATGCATTTTTTATTTTATTTTTACCAACTAAGTTTGCATTTAGTAAAACAAAAAAAAAGTAGAATTATTAACGTCAGGAAGGTTGTTTGTAAGCTGCAGTAGCCGGACCCGATAATCCTATCAATCAAAATTCTGTCGAGCGGCTTTTGCGTTAATTGTGTACAGCGCCCCCTTGTGGGTAGAAAAAAAAATCCGGCGTTAATTACGCATTTCAAATATTTAGACTCTGGGATCGGTGCCATTTTCTAATTATGTGCTATTAGTGTATGAGCTCCTTCTAGACGTATCAACTCCTCGGAGTCCTTCCCACGTTGAGAAAACCAGGGTCACGGCAATTAATAATACACTTACCCGTGGACGTTTACTCAAAACTTTTTTCCACCAATTAAGTGGTGCTAATTTCTGCTAGCCTGCTAGCCTTCAAATGTCTGTAATGGAGACTCCGTGCTCTCACCTACTACGGCCACGTTTAATAACCTTACCGCACGTTAAAACCGGCTTTCGAAACGAAAAGTAGATAATTATGCATGAAAAGTTGCTGTAAACTAAGTTACCTTAAAGCTTTTGTTGTTTTTAGCTATAACTCTTATCTGATTGCATGTAAAGCCATGCGAAGGTAAGCGAAGAAGCGACAAGTGGCGACCCGCGAGTGTTCATAAATGATTGGTGCAGTAAGAATAATCATTTCCGAGAGAACTTTTCAACCAAATTTCAATATCGAAGTTGATTCTAATAGGAAATAACTGCTACTTTATGAGGCCTGTCCTGGTTTGGACGTTTTATAACGATTCTAGATATTTACGATAGATTTACACCTTTTTTGGGTTTTCGAAGATTTAGGTTCGCAAGTGGTGGTAATTTAATTTTGTTGTTAATCTGTAATTGTAACTGGTCATAAAATGTTTATTTTGAAGTAGGAAACGAATGCTGTTATTAGTAAGTAGCTGTGTAATGTCAGTTGCGCGATAGAATCGTGAAGTGAGGTGTAAAAATGCGCATTTAGATGATCTATTCAGTATTACGACTGGTTAAGTAGGTTTATGCAATGTAATGTCAGTGGGAAATTAAGGTTTTGATTAAGTATAAGTATTGTATTTAGTTAGTAAAAATAATAGAAGTGATTTTTCCTAATCGGTACGAGGGTTTAGACCACAACTCCGTGAAGCGGAAGTTTACACTTGGAACGCGCGTAGTTTGAAAATTAATTTATGTTGTAAGATTTAACATTTTCATTTGTTAACTTTTAACACTAGAGCTGAACATTGGTTTTATGGTGAAATCCTCGCAATGCGCGTTGTCATTAAAGACTCTGGAAACCGCTCGCTAAACTCCACGTCTTACATATGCAAATTAGAGTAATTTAATTTTACTACAAAACATAGATGTGAACTTGTACGTGTATGCAATATGCTCCACGTATGCCAACTAACTTAAGTGTTTAAAATGGCCGACTTTGAAGCATTGTTGAGAAGCGAAATTATGCGATACGGTGTCGTCGGCTGCGATGACCCCGTTAAATCATGGCACGGAATACGAATGTACTTTACATATTCCTCGGTTAATTGCATCACTTACTTAATTGTGTTATGAAGTACAGCATTTGTGTGAGAACATTTAATTTTCGAGGAAAGTGAGCTATTTTAGCTAATCCTGAATTTTTTTCCCCCTTAACATCAAATTTTTGTTTAAATTAATTAAGTTTGTAGGCTTTTTTAATGCCGATATTTACCATTATTGGTTAGCAGTTACATAAATGTGTTTTCCATACAGGTACCAAATTTCAGCTTTGTAGTTTAAGTAGTTTACGAAATATTAGCATTCAAAGTTGAGTCACTACAAAATTACAAATATGAAATTTTCAAATACATAATTTTATTTTGTGGATGTTGCTTGTCACCAATATCTACCATTATTGGTTAGCCGTTACATAACTCTATTCTCCATATAAATACAAAATTTCATGTTTATAGGTTGAGTAGTTTCGGAGATATTAGCGTTCAAAAGTTGAGGACCGGTATGGAAAGCATGTATGGCAGGCCAACGTTGTCAAAAACTTTTTAAATGGTTTTGGGTGCTATGCAGTGATACAAAACGATTGCTGCAAACAGTTTTGTTGTATATTGCTTGGTAAAGCTTGAAAATAAATGATGTTTAAAATAAATTTAAAGAGGATTTCGATCGGTTGATTTAAGCGAAAGAAATCAACGCGATTATATTTAATAAGGTTTAAAGGTGGAAAAAATGGCGGATTAATGCTTGTAATTATCTCTTTGAGCCAATTATGATGGCAAACGATTGAAAGTACACATAGTTGGTGGAAAAATAGCCGAAATAGCCGTACTCAAATTACGTTCGGGGCACTTTGCACCGCTTTGCACGTAGTACACGGTACCTTGTAAATTGCCTAGTGTGAACTCACTCTGTTATTACAATATAGTTAAAACACGTGCAGTGAATTTTAAATAGTTACTTAATTTCTAAAATGGAGTTGGGTTTTTTGTTAACTTGCGCGTGAAGCTACTAGATGGCGCTGCGGCTAACGTAGCGGTGATGTTAATGAAGTGCTGTTGACAGTGCACTGCCAAATGCACTTTAACATGCTGTCAATTCAACAACACTAATGCTAACCAGTGTAGACAGACACTAATTTGCATTCCCTAATGGCTTTTTTGTTTACGGCTTAAAATTAAGAGCGCCATTTTGATGCCTAGATTGTGTGTAAAATGTCCCCAAAAAATCGGAGTAACGTGGAATCAACGTTGTGAATCCAGTGGCATATATTTGAATACTAATTAAGTACATGGAAAACTCAGTGGAAATGAATGAATTCATTAAGAGAATGTAATGGAAGGAATGAGAAGTCGGTTAATCCTGCACTTTGCCAACAGGTGGCAGCACTAGTTGTATTTAGATTCTGTGTTGTAAGAAATATATGAATTATAACAATTGTTTTTTGAATTATTGTTATTTTTTTAATTCAGCATGTTGTCCCATTTAACCGGCGTCCAATTTGACTAGAAACCTCATGGGACAATTGCGCCATCTAGTGGTCATTGTCCTCACTAGCCGACTTTTTAATTCTTTCGAAAAACTAATCCAATTTTGCTTTTTTCACTAGTTTTTGCTTTTTAATATTTGTCCCATTTATCCGATTGCATGCCCCATTTATCCGGCGTCCCTAATAACAGGAAACAGCGTACCAGGGCGCCACCTAGTGTACACTGTCCTCACTAACCGACTTTTGAATTATTTCCAAAAGTAAGTCAAATTTTGCATTTTTGCTATTATCCGTTATACTACATTTGTCCTACTTCAACGAATGCATGTCCCACTTATCCGGAATCCCACTTACTGTAATCTACACACCACATTTACGCCACCTAGCGGCAAGTGTTCTTACTAAATATTCCATTTGACATGCACAAACTAGGAAAAGTTTTCTTATTTTCACCATTTATTTTTGACTTCAATATTTGTCCCACTTAACCGGCTGTCCCACATAAATGGCGTCCCGCTTAGCTGAAAACCACACATTGCAAGTACGCCACCTAGTGGCCATTGTCATAAATAACAGAATTTTTGTCCAAAAAACGAGTCAAGTATTGCTTATTTAAATTCACCACTTTTTGCTCTTTTTCAATTGTCCCATTTAACCGAATGCATGTCCCACTTAACCGGTGTCCTACCTTACTAACAGACACAGCACTGGTACGCCACCTGGCGGTAATTGTTCAAACTAAGTAGGGTAGCTGCTTGCCGAACACAAGTTGGGAATTTAGTATTTCTTATTTTCACTATTGATATCTGTCCTTTAATATTTGTCCCACTTATCCGGCTGCCCCTATTATCCGGCGCATCATTTAGTAGGAATCCAAACACAACAAGTGCGCCACCTAGTGGTAATTGTCCATACTAAATTTATTTTGTCCAATTTTTTGTGACTTCTCAAAATTCGCTGTTCACGTATCGATTGGTTTTCCATTAAATTACTCATTAAATATAGTTAAATGCATTGGATGTTAACATAGCCTGATAAGATATTGCTCTACATATCTGTGCCTTGCAAATGAACCCTTACGGAAAAGATTTTCTGGCCAGATCTGGCAGGGTCTGTTCTGATCTGGTGTCACATCTGGAACACCAGATCTGATTTTCAAGCATATCTGAAACTCGTAATCAGATCTGTTACTAGATCTGGAACGGCAGATCTGTTTTATCAAGATCTGTTTTCATCCAGATCTGTTTTGATGCAGATCTGTTTTCATCCAGATCTGTTTTGATGCAGATCTGTTTTAATTCAGATCTGTTTTGATGCAGATCTGTTTCATCCAGATCTGTTTTCATCCAGATCTGTTTTCTTCCAGATCTGTTTTGATGCAGATCTGTTTTGATCCAGATCTGTTTTGATGCAGATCTGTTTTGATGCAGATCTGTTTTGATGCAGATCTGTTTTGATGCAGATCTGTTTTGATGCAGATCTGTTTTAATCCAGATCTGTTTTGATGCAGATCTGTTTTGATGCAGATCTGTTACCATCCAGATCTGTTACCATCCAGATTTGTTACCATCCAGATTTGTTACCATCCAGATCTGCCCCATTCCTGATATCCAACCAGATCTGGCGGCCAGACCAGATCATATCTGAATTTGATATACTTTTTCCATAAGGATGCCATTGATAGAGATTTTGTCATTACGGCCAACCGAATAATACAAAATAATCAAAAAGCGGAATCCGAACCGGTCTCCTCTCGCTCTAAATACACGTGAATCAAATGCTTGACGTTTTTTTGTCTTGTTTCCCCTCGTATATTGCACAGTTATTGTGCAAGTACCAACTGGTGGGGCACTCGGCTCAATGACATGTTCAATATTTCATATGCGTACATGTACGCATACGGGTAGGTAACACGTGGTGCTGAATGCCGCGCACGACTTATTATTATTATTATTTGTATTATTATTCCCATCTTCGAATGTGGTTCGTCAATTTCCGGCATTGCAATCCCCCCCCTCCTAACCCTCCCCCTCCCCATATTTTTCAAGTGTGTTTGTGTGCAGTGCACCTACTACCTCATTAATCTATACTTGATTCCGTTTCGTTCCCCGTTTTTGATTGCGGTGAGTCGGTCTCATTTTTTTATTTTTTGTTTTTTTTTTCCTTTATAGTACCCCTTTTTTATTATTACTATTTTTCCGGTTGTGTATAAGCCCCTTATATATAAGCTGAGTGAACGCATTCTCATTACGGAGAATCTTTGGGGCCTCTGGTTTAAGCCCGGGACCCCCCAACACTGATAATTAACGGAATGGATAGATTGACGTATACAGTACAAATGCAGGAGAAAATAAGAAAAGAAGATGGTTTTTCCTACATAGTCTCCTATATATATATCCTCTTTTTCCCCCATCTTTGGTGTCGTCTTCCATTCCGTTAACATGCGGCATATCCGCATTCGCATATATATATATAAAATAAAAAACCTTCCCGTAAAAAAACTTTACTGCTCATGCTGTAAAAAACTGTAATTAACATTTTTGTTTATTGTGCTTGATGTTCAATAAGGTAAATTGCAATTTCTCTATTTTACGCAATTTTTGCCGTAATAATGTATTTTTTATTTTTATTTAATTTATTTTTTACTTTATTTAATGACTAAGTTATTAATGACTGTGAAGAAGTTTTTGTAATACAGTCAAACCTTGTTAATTAGATACCTGGATAATTCGTCACAATTAAAAATACAGTTTCCATAGACTTGCATGTTAAAGACTCCGCTTAAATCGTCACTCCGCATAATTCGTCTTATTAAATTTTCAGTCCCACTGGCGACAAATTAGCAAGGTACCGTATGACTGCATGTAATTTTAATTTTGTTATAATATTTGTTTTTCTCTATTTTACAAGCTTTTATTTAACTTCACTTGGATGTACGGATGACCGTTTGCCACGCCCACGGCGACCTCATTCGTTCATTACCGCACGACCCAATCCCTACTGGCTCATTCAAATTCGCCGACCACCCCCCCTCATTGCTCATTCGCTGTTTTCCACACTCCACCAATCACTTCGCAGCTGTCAACATCGCCCAATCCCATTGGCCCGCTTGTGTCGGTATCGGCCGGTGGTAGCGGTTTCGGCCGCTGGTTGCGGTTTCAGCCTCTGGTTGCGGTTTCGGCCGCTGGTTGCGGTTTCGGCCCCTGTTTGCGGTTTCGGACGCTGGTTGCTTCTAATGACCTTGGGTTGCTTCGGCCGCTGGTTGCGGTTTCGGCCGCCACTTGCGGTTTCGGTCGCTGGTTGCGGTTTCGGCCGCTAGACGCTAGTTGCGGTGTTTCGGCCGCAGGAAACCGTCGGTAGCTGTCGGTAGCGGTCCTTAGCCGCCGCTACCAATGGGTTACGTTTCGCCTACTGCTCCCGATAGAAGGCGCTGCCAAGATTTTTTCCGTCG
>JAQIWR010000112.1:0-29449 GCA_034695945.1 Glomeris hexasticha
AGTTGTATTCCAAAAAGCTCCAAAACATTCCAAATATTCGAACAATTCTCGCCAACTATGACCGACTTTGACTATAGTTGTGGTGGCACTGAAAGCACACAAATACCTCCATAATGATTGTGGTGGCCCACCACATACTGCCAGCCACCACCACATTCTTATGGTGATCTGTGGTGTCAATTTCCAGTAGGGATGTGAAGTCCTTTTCGAATGGGCTTCGTGCTAACGGCCTCTATGAGACTATGAAACAACACAATGGACAACACAATGATGGCGGTATGACTGAGTGGGAGTCCACCATGCAGTAGAATATTGGATGATGTAAATGAGGCAATTTGTGAGTTGCATGCTGGGCAATGGAAGCCATCCCTGACCATGCATTGTGGTGGAAGGACGACAATATTGCACATGTAGCTTGCAAGAAGGGTAACTCGATTTTAGGTATGATGCAGAGGGCTGCAGAGTTGTATGGCTGCCTGCATAGTCTTTGGAGGTCCCCACCTATAATATTGTGCGGTAAGGTTCCCATATTATAAAAAGGTTGCTCAAGCGTTAGAGAGGGTTCAGATAAGGGCAACTAAACTTATCAGTGGTATGGTGGGGGGGGGGGTGTCAAATGAAGACAGTTTGAGAGAGATTAAATGGTTTTGGGTGAAAACACATCCCCAGCATTCGTTTATACCTGCACCAAGACAGGTACATTGATGTACCCCGCACTGTGCATTACTGAGGAACTTCCCGCTGATGGTGTTGGGCACAACAAGAGCAGTAAGGGCCGGGGCCTGGCCGTAAGAAGGCCCAGGCGGATAAGCAATCTCAAGATAGAACGAGGAGCTTCTGGTGCTGCTTTTTGGGACATCATCCCTATCAAGACCGACTATGTGTTCTTCAGGGCGCGGACTGTAGCCCACCCTCAATGCTTCTGATGACTGGTTTTCCTAGACATGGTGCTTGTTCGTTCGTTTTGATGAAAGTAGGTTTTTATTGATAGTGCATGTAATAATTTCTACAGAGTTATTCTATTAAATAAATAACGATTAAAAACTAAACTGCCAATGGCATAAAATCAGTATTTAAATGGGCTTATATGGGCTTATCCAGTCACCAATATTTCTGACATTTAAACGAGCTTAGGTGACTGAAGGAATAATGCAACTCCAGCTTGTATCCATTTATGCTGTTCACCGCTGGCACAAGGAACTTCTAAAATAGTAACCAAATTCTCCCTCTCACTAGATGAGTACACTGCTAATGGAATAACATCATCCTTGTGCGCTGCATTGCTGGCCTGTAACAATCACCAAATATGAAAGTTACAACCTATAAATACGAAATATATTCAGGAATCTCCCTATTTTGGCACACCTTAGGAATCCAACCAATGACACAAGGCGGCACAGAATTAACAATGGCTGAGCTGTGCTGATTTTCTGATAGGTGATGACCATCAAAAAGACACCCTTCAATCTCAAGGCCTGTTAGCTGAATATTTAATTTGCAGCCACTGATTGCTCCTTTCCAACTTGCAACAAGTTTTAGGTTATCTAACTCGCCTTTCATCTCTCTGTAGAAAATAAACATTCACAGTAATGAGTATATGTACTGTTCAAATTGTTTACAAACAGCCATTATTAAGCATACCTTGCCGTCTGGTGTTGCAAAGCATGCAAAAAAGTGCTAGCATGGAAAAGCTCTGAAAGGCTGATCTTATCATTGAAGAGCGTGTTTCTCTGACATTTTTCCAACCAATGTCCAACAGACATAGACTTGAACATTATGATACGTAGATAAGGTACTGGTTCCAATGGGCCATTCCATTCATTCTGCCAAACGTCTGGAGTCTGGCAAAATAAGATACCAATGAGAATTGGGACAATTTGATTCACAAGGATAGAACGGTGCACATTACCTCTTGTTGGAGAAGTGATGTGGCCAAGGTGTGAACGTCTCTTGTAAGCAATTTAGTACCACGTATTACACGACTAAGTGCTGCCAAACTATGATGAATCAGTTGTACAAGTTTTACACAATTGAAGAATTCCAACTGCACAAATGAGTGAACTGGTTTCTGGTCTTCGGGTGTAGGGGCCAGGTTGCTAAGTTGCATTTTCACCATTTGAGAACCCTGCAAAGACAGTCCAACTCTGTGAAGATAACATTAATCATTTCCACGCAGCAATGTGCATCCCAAACCTGATTTAGTTTTTTCCACAAGTTTAAGATGGGAGAGAGTTCTGTGTGCCATTTATCACGTTCAAATTTCTGTGCAATATCATCTGATCTCATGAGAATGCGAAGGTGTGCAATAGCAAATGAACTTGATGACTTTTGTACAGCTCTTTCCACATTGGCTGGTAAACCAAAGCAGGTTGGATCATCTATGTCAGATAACTTGTCCACAATATCCTTGAAATCCTGTTTCAATCAAATATACTTTTTTCATCACACGTTTAAATTTGAACATGTTCATGTACATTTTCATCCATATATATGAACCTTGTAACTTGTAGAATTTGGGAGATGGACATCTTTCAGAAAAGAGCTATTACCAATTGGAATTTCAGTTTCTAATTTGCTGTTGAAGAATCCTTCCAGGTAAGATGACAAAACCCGTATGTCAAATGGACTGTCAATCCTCCCTCCATACACGGCATTCTCAAAGAGTCCCCTGACAGATTCCCAACGATTGCTTTGCTTGCCTGTTAAACACAGCTATTAAATCAAGGACCTCAGAGATTGGCTCAGGATGTTGAGAAAATTCTTACGTGATCCTTGTTGAGTGCAAAATCTATCCACAATATCTGAAGCAGCTTGAAGATCAGCATAACTAAATTCATAAAATTTGGTCCATCCTTGAGGTATGAACCGTCTTCTTTCTTGGATTATGGCATGAAACCAAGCAAGGGAAAACAACGCCCTTGACCGTGTTAAGAGTCCAGAGCCAGCAAAGAAATCTGGACTCCATGACTCAAATGTTCTTTGCAAGTTTCTCTTGATACCAGGAGGAGCCTGCAATAACATTCCTAAATCAGAAACAGTTTTTATATAAGTTCACAATGGTTAATTGAAATAAATTACTTCATATGCAACTTTGAGGCAGCTCTGCAACAGAACTGTAGGAAAAGCATCATGAGGTTCTGTAGTCAACCACAATCTGAAACCTTCTTGAGGAGTCAAGTTCTTCAGCTCCTTTATATAAAATAAAATGAACAAGTTACCATTAATTCTAATTACGTACCATATTACTGCAGGAAATGTTTACATGTTGATCCACATGCTTGATGCTAAATTGAATAATATTAGACCAACCTTTTCAAGGATTGGTAGCCAACCAGTAACCAGATGTAGGTTATTCAGACAAAGCCAGTCACCACTGGAACTACATTGCCGAAGCAATTCAACGGCCACTTCTGCCTGCCCTTGACCCATGGCCATTTGGTGATACCTTGCTTCTCCTATTACACTTCGGGCGACTTCAAACAATTCCTGGGTAGGATCAGTACCTGGTGAAACAATCACCAGAATAGGTTCCTGAGAGTTAGTCTCTTTCAGTAGTGCCTTTAGGTTCAATGCTGATGGTGATAGCTCTCGCAGGCCTGAAAAATGCCAGCTTTAGTATTCACCCTTGTATCAACTCCAGCATAATTTAATTCAGCATACCAAGACTCTTGCAGGCAAACCGAGTCATGGCAGAACTAAGTCGATCTGGTCTTAAAGCCTGCACAATGAGCACCTTCTGAAAGCTAGATACATTTTCTGATACAGGAGCTGGTATTTCTCTCTCGCAGTGCATACTAGTAGAAAAGTTTCTCCAAAGAGCAGAGTCTTCAATTTTCAACTTCTGGTACAACCCAGGAAATACTGTCTGTTACCAGAAAACATCATATAATTGTATAACACACACCACTGCTAAAACTGAGGCAATATGTGTTCAAAACCTATTACCATCTTGCGAAAAAGTGATTACCTTAAGTATCACGAATGCCAAGCTTCTGTCTGCATTGATCCATGAAGGCATTGCATCTTTGACACCAATCTGGTCTGCTTTCAGATCTGTAACTAGCACTCCAGTAAATGCTTCCCATTCCTGCAAACGATTTTAAAATAAAAAGAGGGTACATTTTCTGCAGTCATATGGAGAACTTCCAGATCAAAAATAGTTACATTTGGTTCAAAGAGGCGAGGATACATCCCATGAACTAGGTGAAGTGCCAACATGAGTTGGTCACACTTGAAGATTGATCTGGCAACATATTCATATACTAAGTTCTGCAATCGGACCATCAACTTTTTTATACGAGTGTGAGCATCCTCTTCTGCCTTATAATACAAATAAGGAAATCAAATTAGGCATATCCAAAGTGAAAAAGGATGACAAAACTTTGTACAAAATACATACATGGCTTATTTTAAGAGCTTTGTTGAAAATTTTGAGAAACGAGTCCAGACTGAAACTGTACATGTTGCTCATTTTGACCATATCTGCCAAAACGAAGTACAACATGCTCCCAAATTCAGCCAATGGTTCATAAACATTCCTTTCCTGTCAAACATGGCAAATTAGTGCATACACAATAAGATGCGCAACCAATTGTATATCTTATTAAAAACAAAGTATACTTTTTCTAGGTTCTCTTGAAGTTGTAGTGATTCTTCGAGAGATTTTGCAGCAGTGGCACTACTTGCTTTTGTTTTATTTAATGAAGACAGAAGTTCTCGATTGTCAAGAATATTTCCTTGAGCATTAACTAATTGCTGCAACACAATGTCATACATATTGGTGGATGGCTCATATATGCTACCAAAATCGATATAAAATAAACCTCCAGAAGTGAATCTTCCAAGTGATTCAGTTGCAACTTTAATTCCTCTTCTTGTCGCAGCAAATCACTTCTTTGCTTTTCCAATTCTGGTTTTTCATGCATCAAAGCTTTTTCTATCAGCTGAAAATGTAATTCATGCATTTATGTTTAGCTGCTTAATTATTTAGTTTAAATAATGGACATAATTTTTTTGAAATACTTGTCGAAAAAGTCCAGTTCTTGTAGTTGAGAAGTTGATAATGGTGATTACGGATTGGGCAAATGTGGGGATTTCAACTTTTGCATTCCTTGTTGTTAACAGAAGCTTGAAGTTTTCGTTAAAGTCCACTACTTTATCTCCAATGTGGACAACATATCGAGGGCCTGCATATCAATGCATATTAGATTGATGCTAACAAAGCTCAAGCATAAAGAAAAGAAATACCCATAGACACAAGATCCTTTCGGAGCAATGGAAACAATACTGGCTCCACCACTTCAACTTCTTGAATTATTAAAGTCTTGCCAAATCTCACGGCATGTTCCAAAACAGTCATGAAATTAGCATCCTACAATATGATAACATTTTAAAGTATTCCTCCCACTATACAGTTTAATTAACCTGATGAAAAATGCAAACTTTTTGATTGACTGATTCAAATTTCTTATCACGGAGATGTATCTTCAGCCACTCTGTAGCCCGGGATGAAGGATCAATGAGAAATGGAGACAGCGTTGTCTGAAAAGCCAGTAATAGAACATTAAATAGGCATGAAAAGAAATAGAAAGTTATATTATGCATAAAATCAAAGCATACTTGAAGGATGATTAGAGCATTTTCTGATGATGATCGATCAGAAGGAAGGCCTTCCTTCCTCCACCGCAACAGTTCTTTCTCACTGCTGAGGAATTTCAGCAAGTCAAAGGAGCTTTCTTGCCTGCCAAGGCCAGCAATATGTTGAAGCAATTTGCTTCTTGTGTCCTCGTCGGTATCTGCTAGGTATGTAATGCAAGCAGCTGCAGCCAAAGTCTGTGAAGGAAGCTCAACAAATTCTTTGTCAAGTTCTTTCACCTAATAAAGCCCAAAAACACAATAAATGCATATGGTACTGTACTGAAACCCATAAAATATGTTTCTTCCAATAAGGTGAACTATGAGCGAACCTGCAAAGACCATCTACGGTGCTCGCTTTCAAGTCCAGTCACTAGGGCTTCTGCACCCTTGATTGTCTCATTGGCTTTCTGGAGTTTAATTTCAATTTCTGCTGCTTCCTTGGTTGACCGGTTTAGCTGATCCCTCAGATCTGACACATATTTGTCAACATTGTCCATATCTGAACTTAAACGCCCCATCCTACTTTCAGCCCTTGATAAGTTTCTGGTATAATACAATGCAAGTACAGTAAGATTATTCTGTTAATTCTCATGCAACTTATATACACAACCGAGGCTTACTTCTTTAGTTTGGATTGTTCCTGCTCCAAAGGCTTGATCTTCTCTAAAACCTTGGAATAGCGGACGTTAGCTTGAACCCATGCAGCCAATGGTGCTGCAGCTACTGAAGCTCTTTTAGCATTCTACAATTGCAGGAGAAAATGTAATTTTACACAGACGTACACTAAATTGACATAATGCATAATCCAAAAACTATTCTACTCACCTTCGGATCAAACGAATCTCTACGGGATTTTAACAGTTCTTCAACATTTTCCCGAATATCTGGGGATATCTTGCAAGCATCAAATGAACAAATTTCTTCTTTAATCCCTCTCTTTGCCAAGAAACTGTTGAACAAACCACACAGTTCAAGATCCTTAACTACTGCACTGCCATTATATGAATGAAATATAACCTTTTCATATTGTTCCAAGAAGTATCAAATATGCCCATCAATCTAAGAACAGCTTCTAATATGTCCCTAATTGTGTCAGGTGGAGCACGGAGTGAACGGATCTCGGAAAGAGATTCAGTTTTAATGTTGCCGACAGCAGCTTTTGCTAAAAGGTAATCCAATCATTTAGATTTATACATGACATACAAGTATGACAGCTGGGTTATTTTTGTAAGCTATTTTACCTTCATTAATAAGAGGTTCTATCTCAGACAGTTCTGCATCAATTGCCTTCTTGCGTTTTGCTAATTTCTCATTCTCTTTCAAAGTTTCCTCCCTCAAAGTCTCCATTTCTGTCTTTTGCTCACTGGCGTTCTGTTAAATCAAGTGGTATATGCAAACTACATTGTTAGGATTTTACTATGAACGCATTTCAACACTATGTGAAGTAAATCCAGTATAACCTGCATACTGTTTGTTATCAAGTTTAGAGCTTCATCAGCTTCGGCTCGTTTCTCTTCGAGAAGTACACTACTCTTTGCAGCCTCATCTTTAAGAGTTCCAACAACTGCTTTAGCTTCATCCAGTTTCCCAACGCCAACCTTAATTTTGTTGTAAAGTGAATGAATGATAACACACTGTAATACATATGTATTTCCAACACATTAACCTTAACAGGAATTATCTGAAAAATGTTTACCTCCAAGTGGCTTTTCCTTTTGACTATCACATCCTTCTTGGATCGAAGCAATTGGCAGTAAGTTGCCAAGAAAGCCATGTACTTCCTTGGCACAGAAGAAGAAACAACTCCTTTTGGAAGTTGCTCATTGTCCACTTTACCCATGCTCTGATGCACGTTTACAAACATCCCAGACAATTTTCGAGCAACTTCTAAATCCTCATTCAGCTCTTTTTGAAGGCAAACTTCAGCTACATGACGCATACTTTCAGAACTCCATTCATGCAGCCACACAACACAACAAGCCTTGTGAAGTGCTGGGAAACGTTCTAAATTGAAACCCAGGTCTGGGCTATTGGATTCCATCAACAGTGCCACATGCACATTCTTTTTAACCACTAAAAGAAAATCCCAGGTTACAAGCGAACACAGAATAAAAACTAATTGTGCAGTCTCCACGACACTCACAGCTAGTAAAATATGCTACAGGGCTTCCCCGGAAGCCTTCTTGCGCTGCAAGATCCCTCAGTGGTCCAATTAGAGATTCCAGTTCCTCTGGAGTGTAGAGTCCAGGAACTTCACCTGACGAAACCAGACCACCAATCATCTCCAAGAATGCAGGATCGACCAACTGATAGTCTTCGAGGAGGAGGACCACCTGCTGTCCCTCAATTCCTGTAACTTGCATCACCTAAAACATGACCAAAATCACAAAATGTGGCAATTCTATTTCTTCATGCAATGAGGCAGTTGCTCGAATTTCAAGTACCGATTTCAGTTCATTGCGAAAATGTTTGATACCATAGCCTGGGAATAGTGTGAGGGTGAAAAGATTCAAGCCATGCATATTGGCCACCACACTGACTAAGGACCTTCTGCCAACCCCACTAGGGCCAATCAGTACAACAGAGCCACCAGGAAGCCCAAAGATTCTGTCCAATTGCGACATCAGACAGAGCACTTCCCTGATGATGACCAGGTTCAATTCCCGTTGTTCCCTTGCTGAAAAATAGATGTTGCCTGAGTTATTTTATTCCAGTACTTGTCAGGGCGATTGTATGCTAAAATATAAACATTTAACAGAAACTAGTGGCATACAAATATGGCACTTACAAAACTGCACAATCCCTTTGTGAACCACCTTCTGCAGATCATCTGGAGCCAATTTGCCAAGAGCTTTACCAAAGGGTGGTATAGGAGCACCTGAAGATTTGGATCCAGCTCCCCAAGACACATAAAATACATCCTCAAGGGATATTGACCCAGGCCCTACCTCAGTCTCAAGAAGAGATGCCAGAACAGAATGTACATGTCGTTGAGACTCTTTGGAAACTAACCGATCACCAAATATCCTCACACCTTCATAAGTGAAGGCCTCGAGGAATGAGCTAAAGTTAACTAAAAGAAGAGACCGCATGTCATATCGATTTAGGGCCAAGATCCACCGGATGAGGTCTCTAGGCGTGAAAACGTAGTGACTGTAGTCATCGGTGGTGAATTTGTTGCGCACGTTGTTGTAGAGTGCTACCATAACCCTGGACAGTTGGTGGCAGTTTAAAGAACGATTCTTCAAAGCTTCGGCACAGATAGGTTGCAAGTAACATTCGCAGATGGCCTCCAGGTTTTGCTTCTCTGGATAGCTGTCAATACGTAGCATATAATTTTTCATGATACACAATATTCTATTTGAGATGTATTATTAATTCACTCACCTGATGGGGCAAACGTTGACAATGGATGTGAACCTGGTACTGAGAGTTTGACGACCCAAACTACCACTGTTTGTCAGGCTGCCTACAATCTGAATTCTATCCAAGCCAACCCACTCTAAGTTGAAGTCATAGAAGCCATTGTATGTGACAATCTAAAACAGTTTTGTAAGCAAATTATATTAGTATCATGAAGTATTCACAACTCATATGAAGTAATTAATCCATTACTTGCTGCAAGAAAGCAATCAGTTGGCATGTTCCCCAGGCATCTGCTTTTGGCAGATTAAGATCTTTAAGGTACAGAATTAGACGAGAAGAATCCTTGGGTCGGAATACTCGACCACAATTGGTGCTCATCGACACGCACACCTGATGTAGTTTATGTAACACCTGATCAGCACCCGTTTGCGCACTACACTGAATGGAAACCACTTGTGCGGATTTCAGCATTTGGAAACAATGATGTAACAGCAAACTGCGTGAAATATGTATGTAATTATATTTTAATTATCTTGGAATGGCCATATCATCTGAATTAGACTTCACAATTACTTCACCTTTTTCCACATCCTTCAGGTCCAACCAGCAAGAATGGAGTGCAACTATCTGATTGCAACCAAGGCAAGATGTGATGCATGTACCTTTGGACTTCTGCTGTCCTCATCAGAGGAAGCAGGTCATCACGCAACATGTCAATTGTCAATTCAGCAGCAGCCTACCATGAGAAATTGATTTGTCAATAGAAATAGGTATATTAGAACATAGCAACTTACACTTGAAAAGCATAAATATGTTACCTGCTGATGAAAAACTTCTAACCTCTGTTTCCTAGTATCAAAATAACAGTTAAGAGGATTTTGATTGTCTGGACAAGTCTCTCCAGTCCATGTGAAAAGCTGAATTGACCAACCCAACAAAAAATACATATATTATGTACATAAATAAAAGCAAACAACAATAAATTCGCACCTCTTTGGCAAGGGATTCCCTGCCAGCATCCAACAAAGTACATCCCAAACCTTTCACAAGGCTAACAACAAACTGTGATCTATCTGACACACCTTCCAGCTGTCTCAGAGCACACTGAGCTATTCCTTCCATGCTAGTTTCCAAAACAAATTCAGTCTACAACATGCCAAGAAAATATTATGAATCCTGCTTTAACTTCCAATTGCAAAATTATTGAAGGTGTACCTGATTATGCACCCAATGAACAGCCCGGTAAAAGAACTCGTCCATTAGAGAATTAAGCAAGTCTTTTGAGTCATCAGGCTGACATTGAATCCAACTGGAAACTAGAGCCCTTAGGAATGTGTCGTCATCATTGCTATCAAAAATATCCCAGTAAATGTTAGTTAGTAATTATTCATTTTGTCGGGCAATGAAACTTTCAGGCCAAAAATATACCTGACATGAATTACCCCCACTCTGGAAACAGTGGCTGGGGAAGCACAGCTTAAACTGTCAGTCTCAAATATGAAGTTCACATTTGAGTCAATTTGAATCCTTTCACCAGATGGCATTGTAAGCAAATGGTTATCATCGAGAACAGAATTCAGTGACTCAATCCACTCAGGATCAATATCACCATCACAGATGATCCAGGTAGCTATCAATATTCGTGATCATTATAATTTTACCTAAAACAAAATATGACAAAAAATAACTACTATCCAGAGTAGGACCAAACCATATGTTTCCTTAACAGCTTGACGGACACCATTTGTAAGAACTCCATCTGTCCATTCACGTGTGTCTGTATCAATTTGCCCCAGAAGCTAACAATTACATTTCAAATAAGATTTACATTGACAACAAAATCATACATAGACTTGAAAAAAGTCAAAGCATATTAGAATTTACCAGCGACTTTGGCATAGCTTTTGGGTTCACCGTGATGAACTTTGGGGCAACCGAAATCCTTCCTAATGCGTTCAAAAGGATTTTCCAGATAGTGGATTTGCCTACTTGACTTGGCCCAACAATTACTACTCCCATACGTTGCTCAAGCTGCTCATGAAGCTCTATAACTTTCTGCACCTGTGCATTAGCAAAATGAAATATCAGTTGCATAAATGCCATTATTAATAAAAATAAACAATTTGTAGATTTTAACACACTTGAGTTTCCATTGGAGTTAGGCCAAGATCTTCAAAACTGGTTTTAATAGCTTCACTGAGAATACCACCAGTGAAATCAGTAATGCGGGTATCGGGGAAAACATCCACAACCAATGAGTTGAATCTCCGGCAATCAGAGAAAGTCAATTTCGAAAGGGTATTGACACGAAGGGCTTGTACCACCAATTCGCTTTCATTCAAATTTTTCAACTTTTCTTCATCTGTCAGGTTGAGTTTAGCATGTTGCAAAGCCTTGCCACAGCCTCTCAAAACTGTTTTCAGGGCACGGAGTCCCCAATCGTAGTGTTGCTGTGGAGTCAACAGTTCTCTAAAATGCATACAGGCAAACACAATAAGGCAAACACAATAAGAACACGAATTCTTCAGTTTTGTATTAAGTAGCTCACTTGGATAGTTTGAAAACACTAACAAGCTTCCTGCCCAGACTCTTCGCGTATTTATAACCATCTGCAAATAGCAAAACTTCTGCGATCAACTCATTGTCGGGAACAGACATCATAACTGGACGGAACAGTTGCTTCAAGTTATCTGGCAGTTTCTGACGACCACCATAGCCTTTGCCCATTGGATTCAGTGTGATAAATAATCCGCAATTGGAGTCTATTGGAATCTGCATTACAAAACATCAATTTATAAATTATCAATCTTGCTTAAACCTCAATAACTTGAGAAAACAGGAAAATTTCTTACGCTTTTGCCAAGCAACTGAGTTGTTGGTAGATGATTCTTGAGCGATGCTTGAATGCTTTGTATTTGCGTAGACACCGCAGACAACACCCTTTCTTCCAATCGGTTGAATTCATCAAAACATCCCCATGCACCACATTTGACAATGCCGATAAAAATACGGCCCATTGACTTTACATCTATGCCCTACATTTTAACAAAACATTTATAACAATTATTAAGAGGTGACATTTGAAACATTAACCCTCGAGCTTGGTTCAAACCTCGTCACAATTGAAAACGATTACTTGTCGCCCCAACTGTGAACCCAAAGCTTTCACTGACTCCGTCTTTCCTGTTCCTGCAGGACCAAATGGATTTCCTCCAAGTCCTACTCTAACTCCTATAATGTAAAAAGTACTTTACATGGGCATCTTGTTGCTACAGCTCATATTAACACGTACCTTGTGTTAAAGTCAAGAAACATTTATCAGTCAAAGGAGTGTGGACTAATTTAGGAGCGTTGCCTTGGTACTCGTACGTGTACTCAAATTCGGCATCCACCATTTTAACCACACCCATGTTTCCTTTCATGTAAAATCTGACAATGCAATCATTCACATTAGTAAGTACTGCTGTCATTATTTATTATGTAGATCACATGCCTTAGCTGTTTCAGCCACTGCCAGTCATCCAATCTGAATGTGTGAGCATGCAGTAACTGTTCTACTACTGAAATAGCTTGAATTGTATCTAAAATAAGTGCCTGAAATCATGGCAAGAAATTTATAAGTGAATGTGATTAGGTCAAAAATGATGATGATGGTACCTTCAATTTTAGCTTGGAAACAATGTTGACATCGTCATTCAGAGCAGAAGCACTGGTGTACAAGTTAAGAAGAGATTTCAGGTCAGCCAAATAGTTGTTCAACATTGCATTTTGAATGGCTTCCTCACATCTTTCAGTAAAAAGTATCTGTTGAGCTAAACAAAGCACCTATTGAAATAAAATAAAATTTAATTTCCATATATTTCTTAAGCGTGTGTTGAAATGGAAGTACCATATACACAAACCCGCACAAACCTGCTGTGGATATCGATTGGGGTCGATGGTATTTGATCTACCATCTGCGACACACTGAACCAGAAGTTGTTTCAATGTTGATTTCATCTCATCACCGAGACGTTGGAGCCAGCATTCTACGTCTTTGCTGATTGCAACTTTCTCAGACAATGCAACAACTTCACCTGCTGCAGATTTCACGGAAACAATGGACCCTAGTGTTTCATCAAATACAACAGTATGAATTGCAGCAAAGAGTTTCTTCAAGTGTGTTTGGATGACATTTGGGTTTGTCGACTGGCCCAGAATCTCCAACAAGTCATCATCCGCAATAAAGTAAAATCTTGGAAAGGTTGACCGCTTCTCCTTTAAATTCGAAAATACACAATCTCATAAACAACAAATAAAAACACACATAGGAATCATAATCAGGAATTCTTTGCTTCTTTTATCATCTCAGAAACATACCTCAAGGAATTCGTTCAGTGACTTTTGGCATCTTTGCAGCTGATCTCTAAGTGTCTCTAATGTTTGCTTCAGATCAGTAAACGAGCATAAAGACACAACCAGGTTATTCCTCAATACATCTGCCATTATATTTCTAAAGTACAAAATAAGTTACATATATTGAATGCCTTTAAAACTGAAATTACTTTAACCAATAAATATAATTGGACCTGAAATCATCATTGATTCTCTTAAAGCGGAACTGTTCTTTGGCAAGTGCTCCTCGTCCAAAAATTGGCTCCAAGTAAACCCATTTCCTCTGGATTTCCTGAAGATTGTGTAAATGAGAATCTAAGTCGACCAATCGTTTCTCCCACAGTGAAGCTCTGTCAGCAAATAGCTTATAATATGGAGAATCCTGAAGTGATTGTAGCAGACTTTGGTTGTCACTAACCTAATTAGAAATCACCCTGTTAATTAGCACAGTAGCAGTTTAAAAGATGGATCCACAGAACTCACTTTGTTCAACAAGTCTTTCCAGTCTTTAATTATGGCAGTCTTCGACTCAGAATTATCTTGATATTCCATAAGAGTGAATCTAGCAGTCATCCCCCATGCATCAAGTTCACCCAAAGCTTGTCGAATCGAAATTTCACCTTGAGCTCTATTATTTAATTCCTACAAAGAATATATTTATTTAGAATTTGAAGGGACTGGTTAATCTATGCAAGAAAAATATGAAGAGTTATTGTTAACGGTACCAAACATTTTACATTTATTTTTCTCCTCACTAAATTTAGGGCATTTCACATACATATTCACTAAAACAAGAAACCTGTTAGACTTCTAAGTGGGTGAGTAATACCTTGAGGAGATCAATGTTGTTGATGAGTGCATCCTTTGCATCAAGAAAGTTTCCAAAAGTAAGTTTTTCAACAGAAGTATTAGAAGGCATTCCAATTATTTGGAATATTTGAGCCCAATGCTCTGTTGAGAAATGGTCACCACGGCAGTACTTCAAAATGGGCACCAAAGCCTGTAAGTAAAAATAAATAATGATTTAAACATCCTAAATTACATACAGTTTATTATACGTACTGTATAATACAATCATACTTTGTATTGTGCCACTTCTTGGAGCAACCACACAGCCAAAGTCCCCATTTGCTCTTTACTGGACTGCAATTTCTCATCCCATCCTGCTAAAAATTCCTCTAGGATATAGGTTTTATTTCGCACTAAAATCCATTCTTCATTTGACAGCTGAAGAAGCCCACTATTGAATTCCTCAAACAGGAACCACACATGTGAAACACGTTCAATGTCCGTGCCAATCGTTTCACTTTCCTCAAACTTGGGTACTTCCATTCCAAATTGCTCATAATCTGAAACTATCTTCCTTTGAGTTTGCATGAGGGATTCAAACTCTTGTTTCTTTTCTTTGATTATAGCAATCGCTTCCAACACTTTGATCTTGTCACACTCGAAGCGGTCATCTTTCGGTTTCATCTCATTCCACCTCGCAGAGAATTTTTCAACTTCCTGGAGAAAGTTTCCCAGCTGCAGTCCCATGTTAGCCTTGATATCTTCAACCTGTTTCTGAATAACATGATTGTGGATTTCCATTCTCTGTTCAAAGGAATCCCACGAAGACTTCAGATCACTTAGCAATTCCACTTTCTCTTTTACCCATAAACCCATAAGTTTATTCTTTGCTTCGGCTTTTTCGAAAATTTGAAATACCTAGTAGTGGTGGAAAAATGCATGTGTATAGCACAAATTTAAAAGTTCGTTGAGCATACAATTATTTGCTTACTTCTCCTTTATTTGATGCATATTCTTTCCACTTGCAGTTTGATACACTGATTTCCTCGACAGTTTGAGGTCTCATGCTGAGACTCTCCATGGCATTCTTTACATACCCGTTTACATGGTGATAATCTTTCAGAATTGATTCTCTCAAAACAGATTTCAAAGTGTCCCAAAGGCCTTGAATCTGGTCATCTATCACTGCTTTAATTGGAGAAAAATTCACCAAAATGCAGTCCACTTTCTGTTCACTGCAATTTCAGTGAGACAATGGCGATTAACATATTTGTCAACCCTGTATTACACTTCTGTGAGGATAGTTAATTATTATAATACAAACTTTGCAATTTTTCCAGCTTCTTGGCTTTTCGCTTTAATGGCACGGAAGCTGCGATCCCAATCTTCAACAGTCAGGATATTCTTCTCATAAAACTCTTCCATATTTAAACTTCCAAATACAATCCAATCCTACCAAAACACACAATAATTCACTAAAGTGGCAAATATTAATATAATGAAAATAAACACATTCCATGCAATTCAAATCAAAAGTAAAGATGGATGAATATTGCTGCTAAATTAATTACCTTGAAGCTATCTCTTAGCTCTTCCAATCTTTGGAAAATACTGTGTGCATTGTCATATAGTTTCGTAAAACGATGGGCATTTCGATCCACAATTAAAGAGAAAACTGAATTTTCCGCAATAGTAAACTCATTCACGCCTTTAAACACGTATGGAATGTTCAAGAAACGTTTCATCTGGCCGTAGTACTTGGATTTTATTTCTTCTAGAGGCGGGCGAAACTGCAACCTCTGTTGTCTATAAAAGTATTCCTCAGATATTTAAATATGCTATATTATACATATTTGAACAGCAGCATTAATTTGCAAGGCATCAACAAACCGATATGTGAGTTCAACATGGATTTCTGGCAAATTTTCATGCAAAACTTCCAACCCAAGCTGATACTGATATTCCAGTGCCTTGTACAGCTGCATGTCCCAGTGCAATTTCCATGTTTTCATGCTCTCTGCTGAATAACCCTGCAGAAAAACTCATATTCATATTAATTCACCACCTAACACGGATGCAATTATTGTACCTGCTGTTCAACCGTAGACATTATGTTTCTAATCTGAAGTAATCCCTCCTTCCACTGCTGCTGTTGCCTTAATAAATCAGTCTCCATCAGCAGCAAAACCTTTAATGAAGTAAACCATTATTTTTACACAGTACCAAAGCAACACTAAAGCGTACCAATAATAATCAAACCAACCTTCTCGCAGACTGATGTGTGATAATTGCGAAGTTTTCTGTTTTCTCGTGACAATCGCTCAACAGATTCCTGCAACTGCTTTATGTATTTTTCAAGCACTGCAGGGCTATTCCATGTTATCTCTGTTTGACTGGAAACCAACTTTTCCAGGTGGATTGCAGCTTCCAGCATCATTGGACGTTGGCTAGGTATCATCTGATAGCCAATCGTGTTGTGGAAGTTTGAAATCTGTTTCAAAATCCCAATTCATATATTGTGCTCATAGCCAGTTCAAAACATATCATAGCATCCATGGATGTCATTTTCTCTAACACACTTGTTGAAGCTCTTTAGCCTGCTTTGAATATTTATTAGCTTGTTCAGCAGTCTCTTGTATCTTTGGCGGCACGCTAAACCCGAGGAGAGCAAGTTGTCGTACTTCTCTGATGAGAGACACAAGCCTTGGGTTGAAGGTTACTATCATCTGTTTGTCTTTATTGAAACTCATCACAGGTTTGTCAGTGGCCAAACTGAAAATTAATTCTTTTTAAATACACGCAACTTCACATCATATTTTTTTCTTCTCAATGTAACGATTGATGCAAGAAGTCTTAACCTCAATTCATTACTCTTAATGGAATCTTGTATTTCTCGACTCCAATCACCAAATAGCTCACTTTGGAATGATTTGATCTCATCTAAGAAATCCTTAGTATATTTCAGGAACTTTTCAAAATCCGGTAAGTCATCCAGAAGATTTTGCGATGTAACTATGACATCATCACACTGGCAATGACAAAATGAATAGTAATGAAATTACTGAACGATATGGAACAGAATCATAATGCATTATCACCTTGGCTTTAAACTGGCTAGCCCATATCAAACCATGAACAACTTCAGATAACGTGGCACTCTTTTGCGAAGCTGTCCAATTACCACTGCTCGACATCTCAGTAAATTCTTTATGTGAACTTTTTACATATAATATCAGCTGGCCAAGAAGCAACGTTCTGAAATTCATCAAATAAATTTTACGCCTTGTTCAAAATTAATTACAATAAGAAAAAAACGAAACCATTTACATAATATATCAACAAAAAGGCAAAATGCAAGTCTCATAATTTGTTGCATGAAAACTAAAATCAAATCTTTAACTCTCCTTATATAAAAGTGTCCCAATGGAAATCATTTTAAACACTAAATTTAGTGATATTTAAATGTCTTGCACAGTCACATAAGAAACATAAAAATACATTCATGTACCTTTCAGCTGTTATCTCCTTCTTAATGTATGGCAACTTTATTAATGCGCTGTACCGTTTGTAATCTTGAAGAAGCTGTATGCATCAAAAACACGTTTCATTCAATACGTCACAATAATTCGTATCTAATTAAATGACTCGTTAAATAATTCACCTGCAATGGGATCATGCTCGAATGGTGCAGCAATGTCCTCAGCTTAGAGGCAACACGTTTCTCAGCTGGTTGCAAATTATTTACAAATTGCTGTACAGCCATCTGCCAGATTGGTTCTGTGTACGGGTTGAACTGGACAGCATTGAGCTTTGAAAATGGTGCAAACACTTCACCACCTTTCATTACTTCATTTTGTTCCTCGTTTGACAACAGCCGGGTCAGCTGGTGGTGAAGTGTACGTAACTCAAGCAGCTGTAATTAACGCAACATGAATATCCATTTTCTCAACATAAGTGACTTCTTAACGTTCCCATTTTACTTTTTGCAACCGATGGGAGAGTCCTGATAGGTAGAGTGCAGTATATGCAGGACCTTGCCACTTATGTTCAGAATTCTGAGACCAGAATGTGGATGTCAGTTTTTGGCATATTTCACACCACTTGCTGCATATATCCAGACAACTGTTCAGGGCTTCCTCAACAGAGATGTAATTTCCAGTCCATACTTCAACATCCTTCAATTTTAATTGCATGAAGGCACTCAAAGCGATTTCTACAATTATAACATTTACAATATGAATTATTGAATTAAAAATCACACAACCATTTAAAAAAGCAAGTATAGTTGAACCACAAAGTTGCATAAGGTGTGTCATCCGGTCTTGCGGGTAAGCCGGCACAGTATCCACCCTCCATAGGTCATCAAGGGCGTTATGTACAACATCCACAATGTCTTCAGCATCATTGAGAGGCACAGACTCCAGACTTTGCAATCCATCTACCAGTCCTTGCAGCACGAGTGCAAAAGCCTTGTCTCTCTTGGAGGATTTTGATGTAGCAGACCAAAATTGAAGTTCATCTTCCACGCTTAAAATTGCTATTTACAAAGCAGTCAAAATAATACCTATTAAAATCATTAATTTTACATAATCTAAAACTGCAGTAACGTCCACTTGTGTACCCGCTAAACTGCTTTCATTTTCTTTATCGCTTTTAGGTTGCCCTGTAATAAAACTTCCTAAACCAATTTCCAAATCACATATCAATTTTTGAAGTGTCTGATTGCATTTCAAACTCCATTCTTTATCCTGGAAAAATGACAATGCTACGTACATTTCTTATAACATGCAGCATTAAATAATATCAAGAGTGGATGAATGTCCACTCTTGATAATATATAATAAAATGGAAGAAATGGCTATTAACCTTAAGTAATAAAGGCGCATAAATCTGATGAAGTGAATGGTACAGTGACCGGATTGGAGATCCCAACATTGAAGAAACCAACACATCTTTGTAGAGATTATCTGGAGTTATTATACTTGGTGCGCGTTTATAAAACAGCAGCAAATGCTTCGAATTCTTATTCGATATTTCCTTATCCTTTAAACAAAATGAATTAAACAATGTAATTAGTGTACATAGCATAATTCATGGAATAATGCGGCGGATATTGATATGGGCACCTGGAATGCAACGTCATTTGAAAGTTGGATATTGTTTTGATCGTCTTCTGTCACCGACAGAAAAAGACAGCTACCATTGTCCAGAAAGTTATTCAGCACAAGGGAACTGAACAATTCCTTTATCTGACGATTGGCTGAAGGGAAGCAATTTCCTGAAATATTAAAAGGCCCGGATTTAAATTAAATTTAAATGATTGAGCGCGTGGCAGTGCATGGCATTACACATTTACCAATTATCTTCAAAATAAAGTCCTTACGACTGTCTCCACTCATGCCTTTCAAATTACTCGGAATGATCCAACAAGCGATTCAAATTACCGATGGATCAGATGTATGAATGTAGAGCCCTTGATGCCTTGATGTAGATGAATGCACATCGATGCACATGTCAATTCAGTCGCCATATTTGTTTCTGTTTCCGTTGTCATGGTTACCTCAAGGAGTTAGAGTTACCTGTTGCCAAGTGTCTACTCCGATTTTTAAAAAATGATACGAAGCCAAAAAAACGTGTACCAGATTAATGAGACGTTAATCCAATTATTAAAGATCATATGCCATAAAAGTGGTCGCTAATCGAACGTTTTTAATTTTCTGCCGAACCACCGAATAATCGCGATTGCAACTGTGAATATAACGCTGTTATCTGAAGCGCCGTACTAACTATTGTTATTTCTGGAACATTCCAATCATTTCAGTCGATTTCAAGATTCAAGTCATGCGTCATGCGACAGTTGAATTCATAATATAGTGACGAAGCAAATTGGACCGCCCTGCCGTCGACGCACTATATAAAGCCAGCTTAATTGCATTCGTATGTCATTATATTTCTGAAGGATTTACAGGGTTCCATATCATGGCCGAACTGCCACATCTAGGAAAACATTGTTCTGAAGAATCGTGTAAACAGCTAGGCAAGTTAATGTTTTTCGCTTTTCGATTCAAACTTATTTGATTTCCTGTAAATTACTACGGTCAATTTTCAGATTTCCTGCCTATGAAATGCGATGGCTGCAAAGGAATATTCTGGTGAGATCCACCGTGCAATTTTAATGAAAATCTGAAAATCAGACCCGTATATATTTCATTAAATATTTTAAATTTTTACAGTAAGGATCACATACAGTACAGATCACACAACTGTGAAATAGCTCACACCAAGGTGAAAGTGTAAACTATCATTGTTCATATTAAAAATATAAGAAACTATTAAAGTTGGATTTAATTGACGTCCGAGGTCAACGACATAAGAGTTTATAAGGGATTTGCATATGTATATTTAAAAAAAAGGTGTAAACTTATTTTTGCATTGGTATTTCAAGGATGTTCAAGTGCCTGTGTGTCCATTATGCGACAAACCAATTCCAGTTGCGCGAGGAGAAACTCCAGATATCAGAGTTGGAGCTCACATAGACAATGACTGCCAATCTGATCCTGCCATAGCTAAACGGAAGGTAATTGTGCTCAATAAATGTAAATAAATACTGCTGAATAGATACATCACTTAGTTTAATTTCCATCATTGCAGATATACAAAAACAAGTGCTCTTTGAAAGGCTGCAAACAGAAAGAGGCAAATTTCCAAATTTGTTGGTGGTTGTCCTGAAGGCGTTGATGTAGATTCATCAAGTGTTTTGGTTATTTTCTGTGCAGATCATAAAGGTTCTTTGCCCAAACTGCCAGTTAAATTATTGCCTGAAGCACAGGCATCCAGCGGATCACAAATGCAATCTTACAGCTGCAGGCTCCACAGCATCTACTCAAGCAGGGTAATTAAGGTATATTTTCAGAGTAGTAGTGCATATTGATAATGTGAGCCTATTTTTAACAGAGCTGCTGCATTAGCTCGGCAAAAGACCTCTCAACACACTGCCCCAGCCAGAAGGTACAAATTGAACATCATGAAACCACCAGGTGGATCCTTGACATAATGTCTTGACTCACACCAGTTGTGACTCAAATCTTCGTATAAGGACCCACTACATACATGTCCTTAGTGTTAAGCCAGTTGTACTTAATCTATTTGTATTGAAATTAAGCCGTGATCATCCAACACCAAAGAATGCACCAAATGCGGCCTCCACATTCCAAAATTTGGTACTGTAATTGGAAATTATATATCCAAGTTGAACATACTTTGGTAATGTAGTCATTTGCTTTCAGTCAGAAGATGAGGCTTTGGCAAGAGCACTACAGATGTCTCTGATGGATGGAGCTGCTGCAAATTCAGAGCCAGAAAAACTGCCGTAAGTATAAGAGTTCTCATGTGGCGTACAGGAATCGCAAAGCAAACTTATCTTTTTGTAGGAACAGCATGGAAGAAGAGGATGCCATGTTGTCTCGTGCCATAGCACTCAGTGAACAAGAGTATCAACAGCAGCAACTTCAAAGAAGGGTGAGAGTGAACAGCTAAATTACCCTACTTTGTAAGTTGATTTAGGGTGCACATTGCTCTAATATTAACGCACTGGTGGTAATTACAATGCTTCCACTTGTTAGTACTTGTCTAACAGTTGGTTTTCTGGTTACAGGACGCCAGGAATTCCAAGTGTATCGTTGCGTAAAGCTTTTACAGAAGACAAACCGCATTTATCTTGCATTTTTATGTCCGTTCTTTCTTGCAAATTCTGTTTAATCAGATTATGCTATCCCACCCATCTACAACGACTAACTTCTGTATAGAGAAATGATTCGATAAAGTAACATACGAATATATGGAACGAAACTCTACTTTAATAACTCGTATTTATATAATAAGTATGGAGATCCTTGAACAATATTACACTTACGTTTGCATTGTACTACAGCCAGACATGTTAAGAATGTAATTGTTACCATTATCTTCATCATTCTCCAGATGAAGATTTTTGGGTCGCTTAAAATTGTGGAGCGCAAAATCCTGGATGATTGAGATGTTGATATACGGTATGGTAGAAGATTTTGGGATGCGAGTCATTAGCAGCGAGAGATTTCCTCCAAATGTTGGTGAAAGCAATGGTGTGGATTGGCTTTCGTGTAAACCCATGTTATATGGCTTCTCACGTTTAAGTTTGTTATGCAAGGATTCTGAAATGGACAAATAATATATTACCATTAAAACTTTTACTAAAAACTTGTAAACGTTTTCATTATTTATGTATACTTCTATTGTTGCGAAACACTGAAATATAATAAATACGTATTGGATTTTCTACCGAGCTTTGAATTTTTTATTGGCCGCTAAACAATGCAATACCCTTTTCAAATTAGCTTAAAATATTGTTTGAGATATTTTGTATATAACAGAAGAAAATGATTCAATTAATAAAAACAGATTTTAAAAAATTGCAATGGCAAGAAATTATTAAAATGGGAACTTTCAATTTTGAGATTACCACGACCAATTCAGTTAAAATATTACCTGCATGCAACTGTAACTTTCTGGTTTCTAATCTTTTAATGGCCAAAGGATGTCCTTGTCCAGCAGCCTGTGCATACAGTTTATCAGCTTCAACTTCATCCACTGGAAGCCCTTTTAATACACAATAATAATAACATTGTACTTGTTCATTGCTTATAATGTAACGACTGTAGACAATTGAAATCCATGTGCAATCTTACCACCTAACCCATATTCTTGATAGGTAGCAAGTATGTATAATGCTTCCATGTTGCCCAACATTGCAGCTTTGTGGAACATCTGGGCAGCTTTCACCATATTCTCTTCTATTCCTAGTCCTCCTTCGTAGCACAGGCCAAGAAAATATGTACCCTCTGCATCCTGTAATTTCAACAAAACCATTGTTCGCATGCATGTCATCAAACCTAAAGTAAGTCACATACATTCTGTTTTGAAGCAGCAAGAAACAATGATGCTGCTTTCTCCAATTGTTTGCTGTTCATATAATGCACACCCATGAATCGCTGAGCCTGAAATGTACATAAACATAAAAAAACCGTTCCAATTTCCTCTATTACATCATACAAACCCACCTCTTTAATACCACACCGAGATGCTCTGTCCATCCACTTCACAGCTTCCTGGAGATTGTGGCTAGCTATTTTCTTCTCAAAATGGAGGACCCCCAAATTATAAGCTGCAATTGCATGTCCCAGAGATGCGGCTTCCTTATACATTAATGCAGCCTAATTGTAAAGAAATAACAAAATTCGATTTACACTTGCTTAAAGGAATTAGTATAAAATTGTACTTAGCAGAAACTAACTTCATTCAAATTTTGTACTACGCCCAAGCCATTTTCATAACAGATTCCCAAGTTGTACTTCGCTTGCCGAGAACCCAAATTGCTAGCTTCTCGGAATTCAGACAGTGCTTCTTTTATTTTGTTATTCTTGGCTAGTTCAACTGCATTGGCATTTTGGATCCTGGCAGCATATTGTGTAGCCAAGCTTTCAATTTGGCTACGAAGTACATCCAATGAAGGTTCAACTGTCGGTGGCTTGTTCCTCTGCGATTCAAGTAGTGTTGCAAATGCAGTCTATAAAGGCAAAAATACCTTCCGGCATAAATTCTTTAAACTGAAAATTATGAATTCATAATGTTGCACAAAATAATCTTGCATTCTATAAGCTTACTTCAGCAGGAAGGGCCCAATCATGTTCCCCTGGCAAAAAATCAAATTCGTCTTCGGACACGTGCAACTGAGATGATGGTCCAGGATTAGATTCTTGGCAAGTGTTTTTCTGTACTTGGGTAATTGTTGGCACAGTGGGAAGAACATTCATGCAAATATTGGTGTCTTGAGCAAGAGGAACTGCTTGGAAAACCCTTCCCAAAAAACGTCCGCAACAACGCGGCCGGCTCTGGTCTCGGTCTCGGTCGCCATCACCTCTTCCAAATTCGTTGCAACGATGACGGAAACCAAATGCTACAAACAATCCCTATACAAACAACATAACATTCAAATTTTGCTTTTTTTATATTATGTAGCCTTGCGCAATTTCGACCAGGCCACGTTTTTAAAAAGTTTGCAAGCAGATTTTTGCATGCACATGTTATTAAATAACAGAATTATGACAGAATTACCAGTCCTAAGAACTCCACAATTGAGTGTGAGGCATTCTTCCAAGGAGGCCAACCATGCTCTTTCTGAAGCCTTTCCCACCAACGAAGTTTGCTAGTTTCATGACAGTTCTCGTGGTTATCATTTTCCCGAAATGGCCCACTGCTCAAGATATACAGCATATATACAGTACACAAAGTATTGAAACTATTGCAATAATCTTCAAATATAAATTCACACTAACATTTGGAAGTTTGGTAGGTGCTGATATCGCACTAAAGGTAAATCTTGGTTTTCATCTTCCCTTGAATCCTCATTTGTGGTTGTTGTACACTTGGGTGTCCAGTTGCAAGGTTTCTCTGTGGAACATACACAGCGATGAAATTAACCGACTAATAAACCGCCCGATTTCTAGGTAACCGAACCCTCGTCCAAGCCTAATCATATATAGCGTGCGCGTAATATAACATATATACGCACGTTTTAATGGGCAGAACTTGAGTAGTTTCCACAAATCAAGTTTAGGCCACATCGTTCTAAATGGCCAATTTGTTGCCATTTACGCCATTGAAATGCCGATCCAGGTTACCAAGCGTATTACCTCCACCCAATGCCTCCACCCTGGAGCAAGGCCAAGGCAACTGAAAGCGATTAGTATCTCCGTTCTCGGAATAAAAAAATCACTCCGGCAGCCTGCCAAGGACAGCTCATTGACGTCATTGGTGTGGAACCCGTGTCTCCATCTAGCGGACATTAACGCGGTTACAATGATTACATTCAACGCATATATACTCGGTTGCAGCTATCTATTCCGATTTCCACCCCAATGCCCTGAGGGCAAGATTAATCGGCCTCCTTTGTTCCCTTTGTGTCCCTATTTGGATAATTACAGGAAATCACTTAATTGCTGTAATTAGCCAATTTGGGACACAATGGGAACAAAGGAGGCCGATTAATCTTGCCCTCAGGGCATTGGGGTAGAAATCGTAATAGATAGCTGCAACCGAGTATAGCTTAGTCATTATGAGTTGGTATACTGGTCACATTGAGCAAGAAGCTGGCCAGATTCACCAGGCAAACAAGTCCTTTTTAGAACCAAATTCGGACCAGTATACTGCTCGCTGGTCATTGTGACCAATTATGTTGGTCATTTTGACAAGAAAACTGTTCAGTGAGTAACCATCATAGTCATATTGAAGAGATTGCTGTTCCGTGAAAATTCTGACTAATGTTGTTTGTCAATGTAAACCCATATATACTAGTCACTTTCACAAGACTACAGTTCAGACTAGCTTTTTGTGTCACAATTACCAAGCTGCATTTGTCAGCCAATGGTCGGATTCCTGCACTGACTAACCATTTTACTCACTTTACCAACTTATTATTTTTTTCATTGTGCTTCACACTTGCCACTATTGAACTGCATATCCCACTCTAGCACCCAATCCCTTAACCTGTCCAGATCCATTTGCCATTCTTAGCTATTTGCTAGAGAATCTGCAACACCTGCTACCTTTGTATCATCTGCAAACTTACTAAGTGTGGCCATAATACTTTCCTCTAGGTTGCAATTTCAACTTCGTTATAAGCGGAGTCGACTGCATTTAAATTACACACTCAATCAAATAATGCTTGCTGAATGTTGCACCCAAGTTATATTTATAGCATGCTGCGACAATACTTTTAAATATCTTGCTCCATTTTACAGGTATAATAGGAAGTGAATGGGCTGCACATTTGAGAACTGTATTTGAGCATGTTGGGATGCAAATGATAAGAAATGATACAGAAGAGATAATTTTCGAAGAGTTCATAAGATTGAAGGGCCATTACATTGTGCTGCTAACACCGGAGACATTCCGAATGGCATTTTCCAAAATACAGGTACAGTTATATGTCTCAAATCAGCGTCGGGATGTCATTGACATCTCCTTGTAAAACTAATCTCCGGGCTCTACAATATGCATTAACTAACTATGCCTCATTGTCAATACAATCTCTGATATACTGCAAAACGTTTAAGTGGTCGTTTCATATACAGTACTTACATCCATGTACCCTCTTAAATGGGTAAATAAAAGCACAATGACATGTCAAATTCGTTATTCTGTGAGATTGGTCAATGCAATAATAACCACATTTACATTTGGCAAATTTGTCCAAATTGTCTATAAAATCGACAGGATTATAAAATACCGTGTTTTAGTTAACATGTAATTAAAATCTAATTGTATATTATATTTCCGATAATGCGATATACCAGGAGATTGGGAAAGTATAACTACCCAACAGTTCTGAATTTTGTATAAAAAAAACACCTTCTTACGTGCATCATAAGCTGTATTTACGTGTGGAAGTGTTTCTTGGCACTACGAATAATTACTACCGTGCTAAAGTGCTGCGCGGTTGCCGCCGGTGTATTGCTGTTCAAGCATTACAGGAAGTTGCAATGCGAGATATGCATTATTTTGCAAGGTTGTAACAACACGTGTGGGCTGTTAACAATGAAAACTTACTCACTCTCCAACTGGTTTGGTAACAAAAGTATTTATTTAAGGTAGAATTACACTTCCCGTAAGTCCACGCCTTTGTGGCTACTGCATCAATCCACTACTCGCTTCTGGTTATCTCTAACTGCCCTTAAATCCCACGAGCCCACTATGAAGTGGGTGAAATACTATTGCCACAGGTAGAGGAGACCTTTCAGTTCCAATGGAGGAAGCAGAAGTGACCCCGAATCATGGAACACTCGGCTTTTATAGAGGCGAAGAGCCACCCTTGCTGGCTCCTTTGCCCTTGGGATCACCTCTGCAGTGGCACTTCAGTTCGGAACGTTACAATTATCGTTCCGAACGTCATATTTTAATATGCTGCTGCTATTTCGCACATCAAATAGAAAGGTTGCCAAGCAACTATGGCAACTTGGTTAATAATAAGGTTTCATTTGGAACAATTTAGTACATAAATAATGGACGTTTTGAGTGTGGACATGGGAGGTAACCATGTAATAACATTGATTGTTAGAAGGTAAAGTTTTGTTATCCAAAATATTGTTGATATTATTATATGTCCTTCATGTGAAGCATCCCTGTCGGCAACCCACTCGTGCTGCCCTGTAATATCTGTTCTCACTTATTTCAATAAATGTTTGCTGATGAGTAACATCAAAGTGGATTAAGGATAAGGAGTGTGTCACCTGCAATTCCCTTTAATAAGATGTGAGTGATGTTTGCAGGGCCACTGCTCAGAGCGCCCCCTTGAAAGAAAAATGAGAAAGTTTTTATGCCCAACCCTACCCACCCGCTTTATGAATTTTGTGACGTCACGCATTTTATTGATTAGATAGTAGCATAAACAAACATTTGATCAATTCAAAGTCAGCAGCTTATTACAGTGATCTACGATTATAAAGAACTCGAGAGAACCACAAAAATTATGGTTCACTATAAACGAATTCGCTGTAACCGATTTTGCTATAACCGATTTCGCTATATACCGAGCTCGCTAAACCCGGGTTCGTTATAACCGAGTTCGCTATAACCAAGTTCGTTATAACCGAGTTCGTTATAACCGTGTTCGCTATAACCAAGTTCATTATAACCAAGTTCGTTATTACTGGGGCCTTTTACGTCCCACTGCATTTTTAGAGTGACTGCTAGTTTTGTTCATGATAACCGCTTTCGTTATAACCAGATGACGGTTTTTATTTGTGAATATGTAACTGCTGTGCAATTTGTTCCATATATTCAACCATTTAGTAATATAATATCAAGATAATATTAACATTTATTACACAACAAAAGTGTATATTTCAGAAAAGTTATAAAAAGTTTTCACTTTAAAATTACACATTTTTTATATTGTATATTTCTCACAAATGCATTACAAACTAAATATTGTTCTATTAACATAACTTTAATTTTGGTAAGGAAAAAGTTTGCTTATGGAGAAATTAACGAATATGGAGAAATCGGGCTAATGTACAGTATAAACTAAATTTATCACAGGCCCAAATAAGTGTTCGGATAATTAGGCTTAGAGGACGTGGCTAATATCGATATTATCGTCGTGATTCGACTATTATCGATTACATTAAGTCAACCATCTCGTAGTTAAATTCATACTGAAGTAAAAGTAAAAATGTGAAAATATGGACATTATCAGCATCTTGAGATTTTTGCCACACATTCTTGAGAGCAAAACAAATGACGACAAGTCAAAAGAATTACAGTAATGCAAATTATAGTCATCCAAAAAATTACAAATGTGAGCTATTTTAGAGTTTTCTATGTTTGTGCACGAATATAAATTATAACATGCCTGAAATTACATGGAAAAGCGACATAACGATGTTTGTTAGCATGAAATTGAAATTTTGGTGTAATGCAATCTAATACAGCTGTTATAATTTTGCTGCAAACTTACTTTTTTGGTGTCAAACATGTCATGTTTGAAAATATATTCCTCGGAATGTATTTGCTCTATTCTGAAATGCTTTATGTTTTTGTGCAAAGAAAGGCCTGAATAATCAGCAGTAAATTTAAGGTGTATAGTAGAAACGATCTTAAACATGAAAAGGATGTTTTATTTCCACATTTCTTGGGTCGCAAAACGTGATGACGTCATCACTGCATTCCAAGGTTCAGGAAACACCTCACATGCTTGTCGCTGTGCACATAACAGACATCCAACAACAGGGCAAAAGTGGCTGCAACACTCTTTCCTTAATCCACTCTTGGTAATGCCGATTAAAAGTACTTTTGGGCGTATCCCTATGTACACTTGAAGGCAAATTAAACTCAAGGAATTTGACAAAATAAGGAAAATGTAGGGAAATTTATGTAAATACGTACAGTCAAACCTGTTTATAGTGGAAACTGGAAGACCCAAGGAAATTAATTTTACATATGAATGAATTTAAGTGAAACATGTTTACGGCATGGTGAAACGGCCTAGGAACAAGGATGGCAAGAACAGTGGTGCCAATTACGATTTAGCAATGAGGAACGCAGCTACACTAGTGGAAATTTTTTTTTGGCCATGTCATGCCAGGGTCCAATTGCAAAATGTAAACATTTATTTAACTATACTCCGTTTCGCTATTATGAACGAGTTTTTAACATGGAATTCGAACGTATTTGCTTGTTAAACAGCTCG